>CAUYON010011954.1:0-12771 GCA_963573935.1 Arctocebus calabarensis | reverse complement strand
GCCTGTAATGATTTCTCAAACCCTGCAGGGTGGAGAGCTTAAATCCTCCTCAGCCTGTTTAGAAGGCACTTTAAATCGCAAACTTGGGCTAAGCAGAAGCTTTCCCAGGAAAGTGCTTGTGGCTGGGATCACTCCTTAAGTGCCTATTCACTTGCCCAGTGTGCTGAAACTGGGCTCACCCAATGCCCCGAGGGCTAAGGCTGCAAGGCGTCTCAGTACCCGCCTTTAGGCTGCTCAGTCACTAGATTACTCGCTCCCGCCCGATGGTTGTTCTGCGACCCTGAGGGCGGAGCTTGCCGGGGCAGTTCTCCTACGATGGCTCCACACAGCCCACATCCAAACACTGGTAGCTCTTTCTGGCTCGGTGGCTCAGTCTGGAACCCCAGACAACACTCAAATACCTCCACACTCTTGCCCCAGTTCTCTCAAGGCAGTTCAACCGAGTGCCAAGTCCAAAAGAAATCCAAACAGCTCACAGGCAAGGCCTTTCCAGTTTGCAATCTCACTGGTGTTGTAGTCACAGCTGCCGGCAGGATTAGACCAAACAAACACATGCAACCACTTGCCAGATCTCCACTGCTTTTGCCTTCCTCAGGGGGTCCAGAAGTCTCACACTGTCTCCCTGTGTCCCCAAAGGGATGTTGCTGGGCAGATCTCGCCAGCCAGAGATGCCTGAAGTCTTCTCTCCTCAGTCTCACCGAGCCCAGTTGCAAGGAAGCTGTTACTCAGCCACCATCTTCCACTTGTGATTTTTAAACCAGACACATAGAACCTTGCACAATTCTAGAGGGTCTCTTCCAAAGACTGTTACCTATTTCAAGATAGAACAGTCAGACCTTTATGAACCACAGACGTTGGTCTAATTTTTAGGGAGGGGTCCTCTATACTTCCACGGTGGCTGTGGGTAAATGGACAAGGTTTAACATCTATTTAGACTTGTTTTATATGCTGTAAACACTATATTCATCTTATTCATCTTTTTTTCTTTCTTGGTTTTTTTTTTTTTTTGCTTTGCATGAAACTTAAAAAGACAAAACAAAACAAAATAAAACTAATGTGGCAGAATTATAAAATTTCTTCAACATTCTAACTTTGAGTAGAATGCCAACAAATGGACTTTTTTTTTTATTCCTTAGGGAGTCAATGTGTGTGTTGCTGCTGATTAAATAGAGTTCATTTGCAGCTCTCAGCGGCCCTTATTGAAAAGTAGATCTTAAAGTCCTTATAGAAAAGTAGATCAGCACTATTGCACAAAGTTTTCTTCCTTAGTTATTGCACCTGCCTGTAGGATTTTTTTTCCAAGTTGTGCCTTTCCTTATAATTCTCTATGGTCTTAAACCGGATAAATTCATTCACATGACTTGACAGCCTCCTGTAGCATTTGCATGGTTGATGCCAAGTACAATATGATGCCTATTTGAGGAATGTATCTCAAAATGTACTGACAAGGTAAAGTTGGCCCCAATAGGAAAAGGAGCTGCTTCTATTCTAAGCCATATAGTAGTCTAATGCACTAATTTTCAGGTGAGTCAACTTTATATAGATATATACTTTTTAAATTTCAAAATACTAAGAGAATACAAACATTTTTTGTTGCAAATACTTTGAATACCTTTTGTAATGCTTAAGTCAGGGCTTTTCAGGTGCCCATCACTCAAATAGTGCTTGTATCTGTTTTAAGTTTTTACCTCTTCCCTCTAGATTCCACGTCTTAATTTCCAAAGACTCTTAACATTTCTCTGTGCCCATATGTGGCCCAAAGATAAGTTCCCAATTAAGAGAGAGAACGTGTGGTGTTGGTTTTTACATTCCTGAAATGTTTCACTTAGGGTAATGGTCTCCAGTTCCATCCAAGTTGCTGCAAAAGACATTATTTCATTCTTTTTTGACTGGGTCATCCACTTATGAATTGATGGACGCTTAGCTGATTCTACACCGTTGTGATCGTGAATTATGCTGCAATAAACATTTGCATGCATACACATTCAAGTGCAGGTGTCTTTTGATGAAAGGACTTTTCCTTAGCATAAATACCCAGTAGTGATACTGATTGCAGGATCAAATGGTAAATCTATGCTTACTTCTTTGAGGAATCGCCATCCTGTTTTCCAGTTATAGTAATTTCCAGTCTCACTAACAGTGCAGTGTGTCAGGGTTTATTTCTCTCTGCATACATGCCAGCACCTACTGCTTTTTGACTTTGAATAATGGCCATTCTGACAGAGCAGAAGTGCTATCTCTTTGTGGTTTTAATTTGCATTTTCCTTATGATTAATGATGCTGAACATTTCTTCATGTTTGTTGGCCATTCATCTATCTTCTCTGGCAAAACATCTGTTCATGTCTTTATCCACCTTTTAATGGTGTTGATTTTTCTTCCTGATTTTTGAGTTCTGTGTAGATTCTGGACATTATCCCCTTACTGGCTGAATAGTTTGTGAATATTTTTCTCTTTTATTCTGTAGCTTGTGTGTTGATAACCTCCTTACCTATACAAAATTTTAATTTAATCCAAGCACTACTCATTTATTTTTGTTATTGCTCTATTTGCCTTTGGGATCTTAAGTCATTCTTTGCCCAGACTATTACCTAGAAGAGGTTTGCCTGTGCTTTCTAGAACTATAATTTTTTATGGATTTATGACTTATACTTAAGTCTTTTATACATCTTCAATTAATTTTTGTATCTGGTAACAAAAATATAGTTTCTTTCTATGAATGTGGCTATACTGTTTTCCCAGCACAATTTATTGAACAGGGCTTCCTCTCTCCTGTATATGCTGTTGTCTGCTTTGTCAATGGTCAGTTGATCATAGGTGGAACACTTTACATCTGGGTACTGTATTCTGTCCCATTGGTCCATCTCTTTACTTTTATCCCCATACCAGGCTGTTTTGGTTCCTATAGTCTTGTAGTATAATTCAAAGTCACATAATGTGACGCCTCCAAATTTGTTCTTTTTGTGTAAGGTTGCTTTAGCTACTTAGGCTCTTTTTTGGTTCCATTTGAAACATAGAACTTTTTATTTGATCCATGAAATATTACATTGGTATTTTGATGAGGATTGCATTGAATTTCTAAATCACTTTGGGCAGTATTAACTTTTTGACAATGTTGATTTTACCAATCCATGCATAAGAGGCTCAATTATAAATGCATAATGAACTATACATATTAGAACTATGTACAAACGTTCTTTTTTATTTTCATACTTCATTATTTATATATTTATTTCATAATATTTACCTTTTGTAGAAAAATACTTCAAATCCTTTTTCCAGAGTTGGAGTACATGTATTCTAATATGAGAAAATATTACCTAATTAAGAATGAATCAAGGAAAAAAATAAAGCGAGAAAATGTTACATTAACAGAATTTTTATTTTGGGATTAAATTTAAAGTTTAGTTACAAACATAACACTCATATATGGAAAAACAAGAGCAGAATTTGAGCTCAGCATCACATAATTATTGTAACTATTTTCCTTATGAGATATTGAAAAAGAAAAGTGTAATTTTCAATAATTTAATATTACAACACAGCAAATTTTCATGTAACAATTTAGCAATCAGATTCATAGTTGCTTTTTACCTAAGTCAGAGAGTAAGCTGTTCCATGTTAATGTAATGGATATGTTTGAGCAATTAAAAATGATATATAAAAGAACAGTACACAATAAATTTAGTATCTATAAAAATTTTGTGATATAAACTTCCTTTGTATTTTTAACTTTATAAGGAACTTTATGTAAAGTTTTATAACTGATTTTTCTAGAGGATGGTATGTAACAATCTTGCTAAATTCTCTAATTTATCTGTTAATTAATATATTTTTTAAGAGATGAGATCTCACTCTGTTGTCAAAGTTGGAGTCCAGTGGTACAATCATAGCTCACTGTAGCCTTGGACTCTTGGGCTCAAGCAATTCTCACACTGTGGCCTCCCAAAGTGCTAGGTATGAGTCACTAAACCCAGCCTACCTATGGATTACTTCAACTTTATACATAAAAAGCATTTCATTTATTCAGTCATTCTTGCTTTTATAAGTGAAAATTATTTTATTCATTTGTTCTTGCTTTACTATGTTGGCTACAGCTTCTAGTAAAATGTTGGGAAGCATTTGTGATAATGAACATCCTTGCTTTGCTTCCTATCTGAAAGAGAATATTTCAAATTCAGCATAATTATGATACTGTACAGTTTTTGGTAGATAATGCTTTTCTTCAGATTAAAAAAGTCCATTTCTAATTTGCCAAGAGTAAATACATGCAAATCCTGAAAATTTTCAACCCTTTATAACACTTTACCATTATTTTGCTAAGGTAATTATTTTTCTAATGTTAAATTGCCATTTCAATACAGAAATTAACTTCAGCTTGATCATGATAGCCTCTATCTACTCCGTGCTATTTGATTTGGTCATTTTAACATTATGATTTTCTATCTATGTTGATATGTGACATTGTCCTATTATCTTATTTTGGATTTACGTTATACCAGCCTCATAAGGAATGTTCCCTTATTTTTCTATATTATGGAAGATTAATTTATAATATCGAAGTAATCAACTTTTAATGAAATACATTATTTCTTCTAATTTCAACACTTAATGATTCTTTTCTCTGTTTAATGAACATTTTCCTTACTTTCTGTATTTCTCAAGATGGAAATAACTATAATAGTATTTGTCACCCTTTACTCTAATTCATTTTTACATATACATACAAAAGTAAATGCTCTGTACTGGTACCTCTTTTGAAACTGTGCTCCCATTTGTTTTCTAACCTTAAAAAATAATCAATTGTACAAGGAAAAGAATAGTTATTTCAAGAAGCTTTTCTCTGGAAATATAAAATTCACTTCTTTTGACTAAGGATGAATGAGTCTCTACAAAATAATTAAGCCAAAGTAGTGCCTAAATTATCAAAATGAATCTTACAGTAAGCACACAATAGCATTTAGCCTTTATGTATACATAACAAAGTTGTATAAAATTTAACTTGGAGTACATTTTTAAAAAGAAATGCTCTGGGCCATAAAGCTCTTGGGCTTGTGGATATGTCATGGTTTTATTTAGAAACTACCAATACATATATAAAAATAACTGTATTTTATTTTTATTTTCAATAATTGGAATTTTAATGGTCATGAGTAAAGTAAACTGCTTTTCCACACTTTGGAACAATAGAGTGTTTGGCTGTATTTCAAAATTTAGACAGATTCTAAAGAGCTATTTCTGTAGGCACTGTGAGTTCAGAAGCAGTCACATCTAATTGGACGACCAACCAGTTTGAAAGGTGGACAGTTATGAATGCGGCAGTTTTTCTGTTGGGCTGTAGAAGCTCAATTTCCTAATGGATATCTGTGCTAATATAAGATTGTACCCGAAGAAGAAAATAATTTAAAAATCTGTTAAATTTTTAGAAAATTTCATGTGTGTGGCTATGTATGCTTATATATTACACAAATTAACAGATTTTAAAAGTATGTACAGTTAAAGATCCACTTTGTAAGTGATGCATATCTCAATAGAGAAAATATAGCTAAGATACAATGTATTTCATGTATGCTTTTATTATACATTACTACTCCATATAACAAAATAGTCAGTTTTTAAAATTACAGTA
The DNA here is from genome assembly GCA_963573935.1 of Arctocebus calabarensis. Taxonomy (NCBI): domain Eukaryota; kingdom Metazoa; phylum Chordata; class Mammalia; order Primates; family Lorisidae; genus Arctocebus; species Arctocebus calabarensis. The sequence goes on along the minus strand of CAUYON010011954.1, from coordinate 7,144 downwards.
TTAAAATAAAACAAAAAAAGTTAACATTCAACTCAGATAAATATTAGTAACAGCAGTTTTTGACAACACTAGTCCTTCAAGGAAGCAATAAAATGTTTGTTCTCTAGTCAAAACAATTAGACTGAAGCATAAAAACAAATAACTTACAAATGATCCCTTATGATTCAGGCAATGCATACATTAAATCACTTTGTATTTTACCAGTTATGTTAGTTTATTGAATTCAAGCATATAGTTTGTTTTGAATTAAGAAATCAATTATTTGCTTTATTTACTTATGATCATAACAGTCTAAAATGCTATAAGTCAAATGGTAAAAACAGCTCTAGTGAGTACCTGAGGAAGATTTTGAAAGCATTCCTACCTAAGAATTAACAAAATTAGAGATAATTCCTAACATATTTGGCCCTTCACATCTGTGAGATTCAAGCAACTGCAGATTTAAAATATTTGAAAAAAAAGTCTCCATTAGACTTTTTTTCTATTCATCCTTCCCCCCAACACAAGAAAACAACTATTTACACAGTATTTACATGATATTAAACATTATAAGTAATTCAGAGATGATTTAATGCAGGTGGGAAGAAGCGCATAAGTTACATTAAGACTACTACGCCACTTTAATCAGGGGTATCCATGGGAGTTCATGGAACAAATCCCCCACAGATACTGAGGGATGACTGTAAATATTTTTTAAAGGAGAAAAAAAGACATTCATATAATTATAAACTACTAAGTCATTATTGCATCCGATTCCACATTCCTCCATGGAGAATAACATTTGGAATGAAAGACAGAATCCGTTTTACCTTACTGTGAAGACTGAGTGCCACTGGCTGGTTGGGGTAACACGCTGGGAAATCCCCAGAAGCTCAGGCTGCCGTCTACAACAGGAGCAACACAGAAAATGGGGGTGTCTGTGTCGAGGGTTTGTTGACCTTGTTTAATTGACTTTTCCCTAATCTTGGAAATACTTCATATACACTATATAAAGCAATGACAAAAATTCCTCTGTAGTACTTATCTAACAAAACTTTAGTAAAAGATCATCAGGTATGACATATTTATTCCTATATAATAGCACATAGTGGTTAACTGGATGTAAGAAATAAGAAAAAAAAATCCACAGGCTGTATTTGTATGGCTATACCTTGAAGGTGCCTGGTTATATCAAAATATCATTGTTGTGATTTATTCCTGTATATTCCCTTAAAAAGTAGTCATATTATCACTACTGTACTAATTTCCTCTGGCCTGATCATTCTCAGAGAAATGGCAAATTCTTAAATTATAAATTATTTAATATAAATGATGCCTTTTTCTAAAACATAGTATTTTACTTCAAAACCACTGTTTTAAAAGCAAATTTTATCATCTGACAGGCTATTTTATAATAAATTTCCATGCTAATTTATGTTTCTGAATGGATGACTTTATACTCTGAAAATTTACATTAATTTTTTTCATTGCCCTATTGTTCCTTTTAATAGGATTAAATAGATAAGAAATGGCATTTATGTAACAGGATGTTGTTAGATGTTTTTACTATAGTTATATATCAATTATAACAATAGGTGCATTTTATTAAAAGATTAATTTTTAGCATATATGGTAGCAATTAATCACAAGTATTTTAACCTAAAGATAACTAAAATGAAGAAATTATTATATACAACTTAAAGTATTGTCTTTTAGGAATATTATTTTTATCGTTATTATAAAACATTAAAGTTAATTTAAAGCCAAACTTCAAGACTTATTTTATATGTGAAAGAATTTTCATTTCCACGTTCCTAAAGTCTAAAATGGTTCAGTAAATTTTCTCTATGCTTTGTTAAAAATAACTTAAAATATTAAAAAACAATCCAATGATAGTAACTTTCTCATTTCTTTTTTTTTTTTGACTGAATTATAGGAAATACTTTGTTCACTTTATTTTTTTTTGATCTTTCTACTTTTTATTTTTTATTTTATTTTTTTAATTTTATTATCTTTATTATTAAATCATAGCTGTGTACAATAGTGCAATCAAGGGGTACAATGTGCACTTTCTGATTTCTTAGATAATTGGTCTCTGATTAAATACTATGAATAATGAAAATATATTAAAGACTGACAAAGTATACCCAATAATCTGATATTTAGGGCATCGTATCTTCATAGTAATTCTGACACAATTGCTTTCCTAATAATTGAGAAGGAATTTTAACTTTAAAAAAAAGTATATTTCATAGCTTCTAAAATCTGAAACTCAGCAGAGTAAAGCAAAAACACTGTATATGAGAAACAGTTATGTTTTAGGTGACAAAAACTCTACAAATGATGATATATATTGTGAGGAAAGCAGGCCTTCCTAAAACAACGTGGTCACAGTAAGGCTTAAGGTATCTTATTTTATTTTTAATTTTTAAAAATAGACTATTATTTAAAGCAGTTTTAGGTTCATAGAAAAATTGAGAGAGGTACTGTGATTTTATTATTCTTAAAAACTTCATCATTATTGGAGAGTTATCCAGAGTCTGAATGCTAATACAATGAAGTTGACTGAAGCAATGAAAAAAGACTTAGAACTAAACGTGTACGTTATTATCTTTCGGACTTTTTTTTTTTTCCTAATAGATGTATCAAATACACACGCAGTCTTATTTCTTGGGGCTGAGGGCTCAACTATAACATAACTGTGTACTAACTGCTTTATGTAACACTGCCATAGAATCAGAATTTCACTTTCAGTCAGAAATGCAGTAAATTATGCTAGAAGGAATATTGTTGACACAATTTTTCCTCTAGGTATTTTTTCAGTGCAGTATTGTGAGGGGTGGAGATGATAGTATCTCTATGATGCAAAAAATATTTTAATTAAAGAGAACAGTAACAGTGTATAATGATTTGGGCAGTTTTCTTTCCACCCAAAAGGCATTTATTAAAATTAGCTGATTCAATAATTACTAATCAATGCATTAAGAAATAGGCAGCTAGTGATTTAATGTATAAGTTGCTCTTTCCTTAATGTATTTTTCAGACCACTTATGAGTCAGTTCTAGATAAAGCCCTGGTTTATGAGGGCGGTAATCGAGGTACACAGTGTTACTGGTTCTTTTGGGAACAGCTTTCTCAATCTGAGTTCCTTCATGCCACTCATTAAAAGATGTGATAGAGACTAAACTGGGGTGCGTCTGAAGGGCGGCACTCAGAGCAATTTCATAATACTTCCCATTGATTCGGTTCCGAGTGTTTTGAGTATTCCACGGACGAATGCTGGTATCTATGTATCCTGGGCCCACACTTGGGATAAATATTAAGTTGTGCTTATCACAAAAGAATTTCAGGCTAGCCCAATTCTGATGTGATGAGCCATAAGTAAAACCATTTGTGGCAAAATATGTGTAAATTCCATCAAAACCACTTTGAAGAATGTCATATTTATGTTTTTCTTCTACTAGAAGTGCAATAAACAATCCATCATAAGGCGAATTGCGAATACTTTGAGACCCTGAGGTGGTTAACAGATTGGCCCATTTTTCAGGTGTGGTGATATAAGAATCATAGACATAAAACATGGGAAGAGCTTTGCCAGTCTTTGTCTTGTACCTGTAAAAGGCTGGATGACTTCCATACCTGCAACACAAGCATATGTAAAAATGAAATGAATATTCACAACCCACTTCCACAGACAAAAACTGTTAACGTGCTCAAAACGAAGGAATCAGTGCAGTTTAAGCACATTGCTCCATTTCTTCAGGGAATCCATTATGTAAGTATAATAATTGAAAATGCATTTTTAATTTTACACATTAGAAAATTAGGTACTGGATGCATTACCAAATAAGAGATTAATTATCTCAATTGAGATTTACAAAAGATGATTAATGCCATAAAAAGCCTCTTATTTTCTATATGAATTCATAAACTGCTTTTTTTATATCAATCGTAATTACGCCACTGTTACTGACAAGTTTCTTGTGGTAATGCAGCGTCTCTCAGACTGTTATCAGTAATATCCTTGAACAAAATGAAACTGTATTAACAAATTCTTTTTTTTATTGTAAAGACTAAATGAAAAGATTAATTAAGGATCCAGCACTAAAAAGTAGTTTACATTTCATAATCGGAACCTTCTTTTTAAAAAGATATAACTGTATTTCTAAAGATTTAAAAAAATACTATCAATTTGAAATTTCAATGATAGAAACCCTAAACAGCCTTATAAACCTTGTAAAATAGTAAAATAGGAATCTTAATTCATACAGAAAATGAAAAGAATTTGAGAAGTGTTCCTCAAAATTATTATGAGATTCATTTTAAACACAGTTCAAATTATTTTTAGCAAAAATATCAGATTATAAATCATTCAAATCTCTCAAAATAATTTAATGTACCCTTATTATAACAATAATTATTAGAGGATCATATAACAGTATTTATAAACATTGAAGAAACTCACTTGTCTATAATATACTTGACATTTTTGTACATGTTTTGATCATCTCGATTGCTATATGGTTCTATGTGAAAAGTGACCTAAAACAAACAAAGTATCAATTAGAGAAAAAAGAAACCTGTAGTCTAAAAATGAAAATGAAATATATTCCATATATTAAAGTGACTGATTTAATAATCTTAATTTGAGATGAATATTTATTGAACACAGAAGTTACCAGAGAATTCTTAATAACAACATTTACTAAGAATTTCTTCAGCTATATAATATGCTAAACATTTTATACTTACTACCTCAGTTAATCTTCACAACTCTATAAGGTCGTTACTATAACTATTTCCATTTTCTAAATGAGGCAATCAAAGTTAAGACGGGTTTAGGGACTGGCACAGGCTCACCTACTTAGAAGCAATACAGGCAATCTGAATTAGCTCAAATGCTCAATCACTGTGCAAAGCTTTTTTAATATATTTATTCCTTATAAAAAATATCTTATTTACTTACAATCTATATAAAATATGTAAGAATATGCCATATAGTCAAACATATCTTCTTTTGAAGAAATGCAAAATATATATATGTACGTGTGTGTGTGTGTGTGTGTATACATATATATATATGATCCAGAAAAATCTGGATTCTTTTTTCAGGTATGTGAACATTAAGATTTTATTTAAAAGGAGTCAATAGTAAATTTCTTTAAATGACAAATTCTTCTACTTCATTAAGATAGCATTTTACAAAACAATCTGCACTTAAATTGCGCTATCATTTAAGGAATATATTAATGCAATTACTGAAAAAATAATACCCATTAGTGCTATGAAGGACAATAATTTTCTTGACATGTAAATTATTGAGATGTTCATGTCTCTAAGATGATAGTAGAAAGCAGTAACTAAAAATATTTTTAGAATACTGTGCACAGATTTAAATCTTTTAACTAAAAACGATCAGCTGTGCATAAATCAATAAAAACTAATTATGGCTAGTAAAACCATTTTGTATGCCACGTCTTAAGTAATGTGGATAATACAGATAATTACCATAAATGAAATTTTTACAAAGAATTTTAGGATTTTCACTTTTATTCCTAATTTTACTGATTTACCAACAACAATTAAAAAATTCTATGGAAATCTAATAAATTTCTTGCTACTGTTTTTATTTTAGGTCTCAGGTTCTATGTAGTTCTTCTGAAACTGGAGCCTTCTACTGTGATATAAAACTTTGTTTTCAATCACCCAATTAAATCACAAGGTATTTTCCATTAATCAGTGCTGTTCATTTTCACAGAATCTATTTTAAAGGTCAGATAGTATTTAGTGAAAATATAATTCCCTACTTTTAATAACATGAGATTACACTAATATTACATAAAAGAAGTTTTTGTCATCAACTAAGGTCAAATTCATTTTTGCAATATATTGTCAGTATTGCTAGAGTAGCAGCTATTAGGGCAGCTTGATTTTTCAGTGGTTTTAGTATTGCTTTTTAACTTCAGTTGAAAGAAAACTGCCAAATACTAAGTATTTTCAGACTCTGATATAATGTAACCTTGGGTCATTCATCCTTCAGATAGAACATTACATTTTCTAAATTTCCACTTTATATAAAAAGGACACCATATTTAAGCAAATATCCTTTACCAAAATGAATTTAACTTTAAAGCTGTAAATTTTAAAGATGAAGTGCTTCTTTTGTAAAGTGCAAATCCATATATCTGCAAAACCAAAAAGCTGAACCATTCCTCCAATTCATGTTTCTAATTGTGACCTTGCCAGTCTCTCCTCTAACCTGCAGCCAAAGTGAATTTTCTGAAGTGAAAAATCTGCCCATATTCTTCTCCTTCTCCAAAACCTCCATTCTCTATGTTCACCCCTACACACACTCCAGCCTTTGCCACTGCAGAAATGAGGTAGATCTTCCTACTCCTATGTGACACCCTAATACTGTAGAGGATGCCAAGAGCTACACGACCTCTGAGCAAGATGATTTGCAGCTGGGGGGCAGGCCCTCGGGCAATTAGTCCGCAGGTGCTCCTTGCGGGGAGAGAACCCGAGACCAAGGCCAGCCGTGGGCACATAGTCATTGTCTAATCCTCCCCTCACCTGTCTTGTGCTATCTCAAGGGCTACCCTGCAATCAAGGTTAGCCCGCCTCCTACAAGCTTGTACTTCTAATCTGCATCTCGCCTGGTTCCTTTCTGCTGCGATCGAGACAAGGGCCACAGGGGCAATGACATAACACTTTGTACTTTTCCTGCAATTTATTTATCTTGCCTAATCTCCAATAGGTTGCAAGATCTCTGAAGGAAAGAGCTAATACCTATCTTTTTAATATTGCCAGCATCTGGAACATTATCTAGTACAAAACCGCAATAAAAGAATGCATGCAAAAATCAATGGATGAATGATTTTCATGCAGAAATGGACAGCACTCAAATTAGATTCTAAGCTTTGCCAATGATACTCCACTTGTAAGATTCGCCAAGTTTCCGCTATAAATTCAGTGTTCATTTAGGAACAAGAAAGAGGGAAAAGGAAAGATCATGGATAATATATTTCAAATGAACCTGAAAAATCACTTAAGAAACAATCACAGACATACTTGTATGCAGGAGTCAGCTGGTCAAAAATTTGAATGTCTTGGCTCGGTGCCTGTAGTTCAACGGGCTAGGGCGCCAGCCACGTACACCTGAGCT
>CAUYON010011950.1:0-58021 GCA_963573935.1 Arctocebus calabarensis | reverse complement strand
GAGACTAAAGGCCTAAAGGAGGAGATGGGGAAAGACTGGGAGAGAAACGGAGAGAGCTTCTCTCTCCCCACTAGAATTCTCTCCCTCTACCAGGAGCCTTAATGTTTTCTGTATTCTTTTCTGTGAATAAATTCTGTCTTTAAAAAAAAAAAAAAAAAGACTAACAAAACTGATAAATCTTTGGCTAACTAACCAGAAACAGAAAAAGTAAAATCCCTAATACTGCAATCAGAAATGATAAAGGAGAAATAACAACAGAAACCTCAGAAATTCACAAAATCCTCAATGATTACTACAAAAAAAATCTATTCTCAGAAATAGGAAAATCTGGAGGACAATGGACCAATACCTGGAAGCACTCCACCTTCCTAGACTCAGACAGAAATAATTAGAAATTTTAAATAGACCTATATCAAGCACTGAAATAGCATCAACTATATAAAATCTCCCAAGAAAGAAAAGTCTATGACCAAATAGCTTCAAATCAGAATTCTACTAAACCTTTAAAGAGGAAATAGTACCCATATTACATAACCTTTTCCAAAACCTAGAAAAAGAAGGAATACTTCCCAACACATTCCATGAAGCAAATATCACCCTGAACCCCAAACCAGGAAAGGATCCAAGAAAGAAAGAAAATTATAGAATAATATCATTAATGAATATCAATGTAAAAATCTTCAATAAGATCCTTGCAAACAGAATTCAACAACACATCAAAAAATCAATACCCTGATCAAGTTGGTTTTATCCCAGGCTTACAAGGTTGGTTCAACATGCATAAATCTATAAATATAATACATTACATAAATAAAATAAAAAACAAAGACCATATGATGCTCTCAATTGATGCACAAAAAGCTTTTGATAATATCCAGCATCCTTTCATGATCAGAACACTTAAGAAAATTGGCTTAGATGGGTCATTTCTTAAATCGATAGAGGCCATCTACAGCAAACCCACAACCAATATTGTATTGAATGGAGTAAAATTGAAAACATTCCATTCAGATCTGGACCTAGAAAAGGATAACAATGGTCTCCACTGCTATTCAACATAGTAATGGAAGTCTTAGCCATTGCAGTCAGGCAAGAGAAGGTGATCAAGGGTATCCAAATGGAGGTCAGAGGAGATCAAACTCTCACTCTTCACAAATGATATGATCTGATACCTGGTAAATCCTAGGGAGTAAACTACAAAACTCTTAGATGTGACCAAAGAATACAGCAGTGTGTTAGGTTAAAAAATCAATACTTACAAATCAGTAGCTTTTATATATACCAAAAATAGTCAGCTGAAAATATAGTAAAAGATTCTATTCCTTTATAGCAGTGCCAAAGAAGATGAAATATCTGGGAATTTACCTAGCAAAGGACATGAAAGATCTGTATAAAGGGAATTACGAAACTCTGAGAAAAGGAATAGCTGAAGATATTAATAAATGGAAAAAATACCATGCTCATGGCTGGGAAGAAACAACATTGTTAAACTATCCATACTACCTAAAGCAATATACAGATTTAATGCAATCCCTATTAAAGCACCATTATCATACTTTAAAGATCTGCAAAAAATAGTATTTCATTTTATATGGAATCAGAAAAACCTCAAATAGCCAAAGTATTACTCAGAAATAAAAAAAAAATAATCAGGAGGCATCACATTACCAGACTTTAGGCTATACTATAAATCTATAGTGATCAAAACAGCATGGTAGTGGCACAATAATAAAGAGGTAGAAGTATGGAACAGAATAGAGAACCAAGAGATGAATCCAACCATTTGTCATCATTTGATCTTTGATAAGCCTATCAAAAGCATTCATTGGGGAAAAGATTCCTTATTTAACATATGGTGCTAGGTGAACTCGCTGGCAACCTGTGGAAGATTAAAACTGTACCCTCACCTTTCACCATTAACAAAAATTGATTCTCAATGGATAAAAGATTTACACTTAAGACATGAAACAATAAAAATATCAGAAGAGAGTACAGGGAAAATGCTTGAAGAAATTGGCCTGGGAAAATATTTTATGAGGAGGAACCCCCTGGCAATTGAAGCAACACCAAATATTTATTACTATATTCTGATCAAACTAAAAAGCTTCTGCACAGCCAACAGCACAGTAAGTAAAGTAAGCAGACAGCCCTCAGAATGAAAGAAGATATTTGCAGGTTGTTTCTCACAAAAGTCAGAATCCACAGAGACCTCAAACTAATTAATAAAAAAAAACAAATAACCCCATTTCATTGTGAATAAGAGACTTGAACAGTAGTTTCTCTGATGAAGACAAGCACATACTTGGCCTACAAACACATGAAAAAATGCTCATCATTTTTAATCATTATAGAAATGCAAATCAAAACCACTTTGAGATGTCATCTAACTCCAGTAAGATTAGCCCACATTATAAAATCCCAAAACTGCAGATGTTGGCATGGATATGGATTGAAGGGAACACTTCTACACTGTTGGTGGGAATGCAAGCTAATACATCCTTTTTGGAAAGAAGTTTGGAGAACACTTTGGGCACTAAAAGTAGACCTGATGTTCAATCCTGCAATTCCTCCAGTAGGTATATACCCAGATGACCAAAATCATTTTACAACAAAGATATTTTCACCGGATTGTTTACTGTAGCCCAATTCATAATTATCAAGTCATGGAAGCAGCCCAAATGCCCACTGACCCATGAATGGGTTAACAAATTGTGGTATATGTATACCATGGAATACTATGCAGACATCAAAAAGATGTAGACTTTATATCTTTTATGTTTATCTGGATGGTGCTGGAACATATTCTTCTTAGTAAAGTATCTCAAGAATGGAAGAAAAAGTATCCAATGTACTCACTACTAATATGAAACCAAAATATAATCTCGCCTACACTTTCATACGAATGATAAAATACAACTATAGTCCAGAAAGGAGGGTATAAGAGGGACAGGGGAGGGGAGAGGGAAGGAGAGGGGGAAGGTCGGGAGAAGGGAGGGTATTTGGTAGGATCTCATTTAACATGCAGGATGCAAGGGTACATGTCAAAACTATTAAGAGTAGAGTATAAATGTCTTAACACAACAAATAGGTAAGTGAGGTAAAGGTTATATTAACCAGTTTGGTGTAAGCATTTCAATTGTATATAAAATCAGCACACTGTACCCCATAAATTCATTAATGTACTCAGTTATAATTTAATTGAAAAATAAAATAAAGTAAAAAGAAATGTGACAAGAACTTCTTCACACAAAAAGACAATGATAGGGCAGTGCCTGTGGCTCAAAGGAGTAGGGCACCGGCCCCATATGCCAGAGCTCCAGCCAAAAAAACAAAAAAGACAATGATACTAAATGGAAAATTTGGATCTACATTTAAAAATGGAGATTATCATAAATGGAAAAAATGAAAGTCTGTATAGAAGATATTTTTCTTAATCTTAATATTTTTAAAAGATAATTAAGACAAGGGTTAGGAAACTTTTTTCTGTAAATGGCCAGATGATATTTTAGGATTTATGGTCCTGTTATACATTCTTCTTTGTGTTGTTTTTTACACAACTCTTTATATAAAAATAGGGCATGGGCAAGATTTAGTTTGCACATTATACTTTTATGTCCCCCCTCCCACATATAAAGAAAAATAGTAACTATCTGTGGTAGGATTATATGTAGAAATAAAATGGTTAATAACATGGAAGGAGGAAATAGATGAGAGTAGGAAGAAGACATACAATGTTTCAAGGCTCTTACACTATAAGAAAAGTTGTATAATGATTATTGAAGGTAGACTGTGATGAATTAAAAATGTATATTGTAAACCCTCAAGCAATCACTAGAAAAATTAAAAGTAGAGATAAAATGGAATTAGGAAAAATATTTAAATAATTCAAAAAAAAGACAAGAAAGAAAGAAAAAAGAAATAAAAAACAGATGGGACAACTGGAAAGATGGTAGAGTTAAGTCCAGCCAGATCAGTAATTAGGTTAAATATAAATAATCTAAATACCCTTATTAAAAAAGCAAAGATTTTCAGAGCAAATCAAAAAGGAATACCCAACTATATGTTATCTAAAAGAAATTTACTTTATAATTAAAGACACAGGTGGGTTAAAAGTGTAAGTAAGGATAGAAAAAATATACCTAATTTCTACAAATCTAATTTCTACCAAAACTGAAGTGTCCAGACAAATTAGATTTTAGAACATGTAATACTAACAAAAGTAAAGAAAGACAATAAATTATGATAAATAGTTCAATTATCAAAGAACCATAATAACAATAAATGTTTGTGTGTCTATTAACAGAGAATCAAAAATACATGAAACAATAATCTAAAGGACTGAAAGGAGAAATAAGCAAATCCACAATTATGGCTGGAAACTCTAACATTCCCTTCTCAGCAATCAATAAAACAAAGAGATAGAAAAATCAGTAAAGCTACAAAACAAAATAGTATCAATCAACTTGACATAATTGACATTTATAGGACCCTCCACCTAATAGTAGCAGAATACACATATATTTCACATCCACATGGACCATTTGCCACAACAGACCGTCTACTTCAGTGGTTCTCAGCCTTCCTAATGCTGCGAGGTATTTTTGTTGTTACAAAGGGGTCACAACCTACAGGTTGAGAACCCCTGCTCTAGTCCATAAAGCAAATCTCAAAAACATACAAGAATTAAAATCATATAAAGTATGTTCCCTGACCACAGTAGAACTTAACCAGAAATCAATAACAGAAAGCTAGCTGAAAACCCTAAATACTTCAAAATTAAACACACACTTCTATATAACTCAGGTCAAAGAAAAAAAACACAAAGTAAATTAGAAAATATTTTAGTAGAATAAAAATTAAATCAAAACATATTAAAATCTGTGGGCAATTGCTGTAACAAAATTCTTGAGTTGATACTATGAACAAGACACTGTTTAAATACTAGCATTATATTAGTTAAAAAACAAAACAAAACAAAAACACTCTTTGCCATTAAAGGGTTTCTATTCTAGTAGGGGGATAACCACAGATGATAAACATATTAAATAAATAATCTAGAATGTTAGTGTATGAGGCCTGCTTTAAACAAGAAAATGTGGAGCAGAGAAAAGGGAATTGACAGAGCTGTCAAGGAAGGAAGCTGCAGTTTAAATTGGATGGTCAGAGTAGGCCACTTTTGAAGGAGACTGTTGAGCAAAATCTTGAAGGAGTTGAAGTTAGACAAATAGATCTAAGAGGAAAGAAAGGACATTCTAAAAGTGAGAACAGTTAGATCAAAGCCCCTAAGGTGAGAGCATGCCTGACACATTCTAGAACAGCAAACAAATCAGTGTGGCTGGAACACAGTGAGAGAGGAGAGTGGGAAGAGAGAAGCCAAAGATATGGCCAGCAACAACCTCACATGTGGTCTTGCAGATAATTGAAGAACTCTGGCTTTCACTCTGAGTGATTGAAATAGGATGCTCTGTAGGGTTTTGACCAAAGGAGTGACATGCTTCAATTCCAGAATAATTGATTGGCAATAACAGTAAAAGAAGGGAGACCGGTAAGAAAGCTCCAGCAATCATGCATGTAGCTATTGCAATAAATGAGAAGTAAAAATGTCAGTGACTTGGACCAGGGTGGTAAGAGTAGAGGGGATGGGACTTGGTTAGATTCCAAATATTTCTAGAAGAAAGAGCCTACAAAATTTCCTGATGTATTAGATGAGATGCTGAAGGAAAATAACACTCAAGGGTGATTCAAGTTGTTCAGTCTGAACAAAAGGAAGGATGATACTGTCATCTATCAAATGGTGAAGGCTCTAGGTAGACCAGGCTTGGAAGTAATATACAGAGTTCAGGCTCAGTTTTGAACATTATCAAGATGTAGAGAAGGCAGCCGAATGTAGGAATCTGGGTCAGAAAAGTGAGATTTGAACTGGAGGTATAAATTTGGGAGTGTCAGCTTATAAACTATATAGCAATCAAGGCCCTGGCAGGAAATAGAGAGTAAATTCAAATTGAGTAATTGAGAAGAGAAATATTTACAAAGGTGTGGATAGAATTTAGAGAGGCCAACAAGAAGTGGTAGAGTACTCCAGAGGTATTATGTGTACCTCCCCTCCGTGAAGAGGCCCAGGAGGGGGCACTCACCACACCTGAAGAGGGTGGCCGGACAGGAACACAGCCCTCAACAGAGGAATGCAGTCAGTCTGTGGCTATCAGAGAGGGAACAAGTATTCCCATCTGTCCTTCCTTAGAGCCTGCTATGGTTGGCCAGTTGCTCCACGGGCCAAACCCAAATGAAAATTAAAGGTCAGGGGAATGTATGGCTGTATCTTCCAGAAGAGCAAGGTGGAAATGGGAGGAGAGTGAGTGTAGAGAAGATAGCAGAAAACATAAAGCATTAGTATTACTCAAAGCCATGAGTCTGGAAGAGATGAGCAAAAACTATATATGCTGTATATGGATAGAGAACCAGGAACACTCAAGATGCAGCCCTGGGGCATTCCAGGATGAAGAAGAGCTAGAGAATAGTGGTGAAGAAGAAGCCTAAGAGTGTGGCTCTGGGAAAACAGTGACTCAGGGAAGAGGAAGTAATTTTGTCAAAAGCTGCTAGTAGATTGGGTAAGAGGAACAAGGAAAACTGGCCAGTGAATTTAGTCACATGGTAGTCATTTGTGACCTGAACAGGAGCAGTCTGGCAGAGTAGCAGGGACAAAGGGGCAAACACTTGCCTGCAGTCAATTCAAGAAAAAAAAAAAAAGCAAAAGGAGGATTGACAGAGCTAAGTGCTATTTCAAGATGTTTTTCTACCAAAGGGAATAAAAAGGGGGATATTAGCTTGCATGGAAGTAAAGCCAGGAGTAGGCTTTGTGTGGGGTATTGTTTTCTTTTGTTTTGTCTTTTAAAGAAAATGGACTAAAGCAATGTTTGCCTTTTGCTGGGCTGATCTAACAGATAGCTAAACAATGTCTGATATAGGGGAGTGAGGGAAGAGATGCTGCCCCACTGTCCTTCCGTAGGAGATAAGGACAAAAGCACACATGATGGAAAAGATCTGTACAGACCTCACAGTCCTGCTGTGAGGAGTGAAAAAAGTAAAGCATGAAAAGCAATTTTTTCTAGTACATAGAGATGACTCAACAAATGCTAACCATTACTTGTTATTAACTCTTCTGGGCCTTATTTTTCTCATCAATGAAAATAAGCTGGTGTACATTTCAAACAGGCTGGCATACAGTTCTAACAAGCTTTTAGATCAGATTACTCAGGAAACTGCACATGATGTCTAAAGAGGACCTAATCTCCAAGTCCAGATCACATGAATCACCTTGTAGTGTTTAAGATGAAGCCAAAACACAAGTTCAGTATACACAACCACAAGTGCAATATAATGGTGTGCACCAAGAAGAACTCTAATGCCATCGCTCCTATTGCCACAGCAGGAAAACAGTTAAAAGAATTCTCACAACACCCGAGTTTCTAAGACTCTCCAGAAGCAATTGAGCCTGCACACTCCAATTGTAGACTCAGTTGCCATGTAAACGGTGTTTCATAAGGCATGTAAAGACTGAGCACAAGTGGCTTGAGGTCTAATCTTTTAATTCCATTGCTCCATAAGTTCCTTGTAGGTTCAGTGAACAAGGAATTCAGACATACTATTAGAAACCCATTTTCAGGAAAGGGCTTAGGACATGGAAAAAATGTGCTACATTTTAGCGCACAAAAGAAACTCTGGACTTAATCTCTAGATTTACTTGTCTAAGGGTAATTCTCATGCAGGGATCCTGCTGCAAGACACGTGCTTACACAGTAAATTGGTTGGGGTGTATTTCCCTATCATCCAGCCCCCTCCCTGACCAGCGCCACCAAAGCTTCCTTTATTAAAGGGTTTGTATAGATGGAATAGGTTCACAGACTTGCTAATTTGGGTCATTTCCTCCCTAATAAAAGGCTCAATTCACTATAAAACATTATGTCCCACTTACGTTCTTGGGGACATTTGTACTATAGAAGAGCAAGAGTCAGAGGCCTGCATTGTCAGACACAGCGTCCATGTTGGAACCACTTGTCACCTGGCCAAGCAAAAGGAAGGCTACTGGCTCTCCTGAGGTCCCTGCTATCTCAGACACACCTACAGGACCCTGGATGTGATCTGTGTCTGGCAAAAGCCCTAACAGTGTTTAATTCTTTGACGATCTTGAGAATGGGTAGTATGAAGACTAATTAAAGCCATATAACCCAGAAGGGCGAATAGGCACGTATGGACATTTAGGAACCATCTCACGTGTTGAATATGTGCACATTAGCAGCACCATAATAGATGGAAAAATACAGTGTCAGGAAAACAAACCACAATTCATCCAGCCTGAATAACCAGAATTGTTTCGTTTACATATATCATCAGATTTCACTTTATTTTTTACAAGTCACTTGAGAGCAGGGCACATTTTATATTTGAGTTTGAGGACGTGCTGAGTTTGCTATTCTTCCTCTTTGCCTCCTCCCCTCAAGAACTTGAAGAGTGACTAAATAGTTGTGATACTCCTTGACACTTCTCTAAAGTAACTTACCAGCGTTTCGTTATGTTTTTAATTTTCAGTTCCTTTAACTATTTAGTAACTGGAGACCCGTGAGGACAGGATTTCAGAAACTTGGGCGGCATGAGCAGGTTAGGGAGACTAAAGTGAGCTTATGGCTACCACACGATGTCCCCAAGTCCTAGTTTTGAGAGAGAAGGTAATTATCCATAGCTACATTTTTTTCTATCTGTAAAAGTTCAATGATAATCCCCTCAAAGGAGCGTTGCAAGAATTGGTAAAATGTTCAAAAGTCTCTTGGCATTTCAAGATGACAAATGTCACTACTATTATGTTATCATGAATATTATATTTTGATAATGTTGCTATCAAAGACTTTTCTTCTTTATCTTCTAATTCTAGGCATAATAGGATTTTTTTAGAAAAGAAGAAAAAATCATCTGAGGTTGTAGTCTCATAGAAAAGTATTTTTGGTGTAGCAAAGCAATTTTACTGGGACTGTCATCAGGGTAAAAAGGAGAAAGGCAAATTGTGGCATGTTTTATCACATCAAGATAATTAAGCCAATTTTCACTAATTCTTTTAAAACTTTGACACTAAAACAAGAAAACTTTTTTAAATAGAGTTTTCTATTAGAACCTTTATTATATGTATTCCCTTATGATAAGAGATTGGATTTTTCATCTTTTTTTCCCACATTGATGCTCAAACCTGAATAATTTTGGTAAGTAAGCATGCTAGGATTGCCAGCTTTAGCAAATAAAAATATAAGATGCCAAATTAAATTTTAACTTCAAATATAACAAATTTTTTAAAATAAATGTCTCGTGCAATATTTGGGACATACTTAAACTATGGTACTCAATGTATGCTTAAGGATGTGAAATTTAAACTTAACTGGAATCTTGTATTTTATCTGCCAAATTAAGCACGCTGAGATTTTCTAATAATCCCAGTGTGCTTAATAGGCTTATCTGGGTTTTTTGGAATTAAGGAGAGTAGGACTAGATGCCCCCTAGGAAATACAATCATAGAACCTAGGGGTTGCATTTACCCCTGGTAAAACCTGAGTTGGTATCAACACACAAAATATTAGGGATGGGGGAAGGGTTATTGTGGATAGGAGCAAGATTGTCTGCCCTGACTCTGTGCTAACATTTAGCAGAGGACCTATGTGGACTTGATGCTAGAGTCCCAGGAGCAGCAGCATGGGGACTTGCCTGGGATTTCTGGCCTTGGGCAGACCTCACCTGCCAAGCTGATTCTGATAAGTGTGATAAGATGTAGCAGCCACATGAAGCTAGGGCAATCTGAGCAGGACAATACTTTAAAGTGCTCACATATTAAACTTCAGTGAGGCACTATGACTACTCCAAAATCATGTTTCACCTTTTGCCAGCATCAAATCAAGACTAAAAGTGCTGGTTTGCAGATTAAATTGACTGGGGTTTGAATCCTAGACCCTCCTTTCTGATACTGAGCAAGTTTGTTAACTCTGAATGCGAGCCCCTCATCTGTAAATAGAGATAATAATTACAGGGATGCTGGGAGGATTAAATAAGATAATTTCTAAAATTTGTAATACAGTTTCTGCCATAGAGTAAGATCTCAGGAAATCATACCTATGTGCTATTCTTTGCTTTCATAAGGATCAAAGTCTTAACCTGAATTGAACATTACACAAGAAGGCCTGTTCTAGCTGTGGACTTAATGGTATTTACTGACAATCTTTGATGAAAAATCCATAGCAAGTGTTAGATTGGGCCTTAATCATTACCATCCTTTTAGGGCAAAGAAGCCTTTAGAATCCAATGATTCAACTTCCTATTACATAAGCTAGAACTCCATAATTATTGACAAGAAAAACATCTCTGATTAACTGAATGTCTGTGCCTCAAATGAAGAAAATTCTTCAGAGCAAGATAGGTATTTTCATTGATCAAAGCGACTTACTTCATTAATTCTTCAATAATACATATCCAAATGTGAATGCAGTGCTATCCCTCATGACATTATTGTCACTTTTCACACTTCTTGGTTTCTGAGAGCCTGCAGAGCAAGGGTTCTCACCCAGGCTGTCAAACATCATCTGAGTGAGCAGAGAAAAAGAAAAAAAAAGAACCTGGAAAGGTATCCGCCCCAGACCAATTGAATTAGGATCTTGATGTAAGGCATGAACATCAGTATAGTTTAAAAACTGTGACTTCTGGCAATAAGAGGCCACTTTTAAAATAGAGGGTAGAAAAATGAACATGGGTTTATGAATCACACAGGCTCGGTTCAAACTCAAGTCTCTGTATTCAATAGCTGTGTTGTTGTGCACAATTTACTAATTTCACAACATCAGTTGCCTTTGTTAGAAGAATGGATGCACCTATTCTCCTATGGATCCATGGAGGTACTACCTAAGTGCAGGTTATTATTCTAGGGTTTGCATTGAAGAAGATGGTCTTTTTTAGACTAGCCAACCACAGCATTTCTCTTGATGCATAAGGACTGGCAAATCACAATGTGAGAGTTTTCTTTCTTTTCAGCGTTTGTCTTTCATGAGCGTTCATTTTTTTGTCTCATGCTTGGAATCTGGTTCTTGCCATAAATAAAAAAGAAAAAAAAATCTTGTTTTTGTTGGTGGTGTTGCTATGTTTTGTTATCTTGGCACTTTCCAGAACCATTTCTGAAACCTGGACCTGAAAAGTTGAGGATTTTGGCCACAATGCTTTATTAAAGAAGCTTAAATTGGTTTTACTACACTGTTGTTTTTTTGATTTTTATGCTTCCTGTCTTTGATTTTATAAGAATTTCTCACGCTGTGACTTGCTTCCTGAAGAGCTATCATTTTCTTCTCTTACTCCTAAATTTCCCCAATTTGGAAGTTCTCATACTTACTAAAATACCGTGTCTGATAGCAATTTCCAGCCCCTCCCTAATGGTAATTATTATTGTCAGTTCAGATTGTGCATTTTATACACACAAAAGTGTAAGCACAGTCTGGCCTGTGAGCCAGTCACCTATTCCTGTAAATCCTTTTTTGGATTCATTCATTTATGTATTGTTTGTGTCTATTTTCCTCCTACAGCACCAAGGTGAATAGTTACAACAAAGACCATAGGGCCCTCAAGTTTAAAACATGTAAGATCTGATCCTTTAAGGAAAACTTTGCCTTTCTAAATTTAATTACAATGAAAAACAATTGTCTTTTATATTTACCATTACTGCCCATCTGTTAATCTTTTACTTCTTTATGTAGATGCAAATCTTTTTACCCTTCACTTCTTTATGTCAATCTAACTTTCCTTCTGGTAAAATTTTAATTCCACCTTAAAAACTTTTTTAACACTTCTTACAGGACTTCTGGCAGTGATTCATCTTTGTTTTTGTCTATCTAAAGTAAAAATCCTTATCTTACCTTCAATTTTGAAAGATATTTTTGCTAACTATAAAATTCTGAGTTGGCAATATTTTTTTCTTTATCACTTTAAATTACATATGACATTTTCCTCCCCGTCTTCTGGCTTACAAAGTTACTGACAAAAAGACTGATGTAATTCTTTGTTCCTCTAGATATAATTTCTGTATTTTCTTTGCTTGCCTGCAAGATTTTGTCTTTATCTTTGGTTTCTAGCAGTTCAACTATGATGTATCTAGACAGGTGTGTATGTGTGGGCATGTGTGTGTGTTTATCTTGCTTTGTGTTCTTGGATCTGTTATGTTTTTCTTATTTTGAAAAATTCTTGGTTATTATCTCTGCAAATGCAACTGTTCGACAATTCTTTCTTCTTCTAGAACTCAAATTATATATATATGTGTGTGTGTTATACTATTTGATATTGTCCTTGAGCTCTTGAAAACTCTCATCTATTTATTATTTTACTCTTTTATCTCTATACGTTTCATTTTAGATAATTTCTATTGACCTATCTTCAGGTTGACTGATACTTCCCATAGCTCTATCCAATACGCTTTAAGCTCACTAAAGGAATTTTTTATCCCTGGTATTTTTCATTTCCAGCATTTCCATCTAACATTTTTAATAGCTTACTCTCTCTCCTGAATTTCCTCATCTGTTTATGTATATTGTCTACCTTTGCCACTAGGTCTTTTAATATTAATCATAATTATTTTAAAGTTCTTATCTAAAAACGACTCAAAGTTGAGGCTATCTCTGAGTATGGTTCTGTTAATTACTTTAGCATTTTTGTGGGTCTAAACCAAACAAATTGCTTTTTTATGGGTATTGTAATTGTTGATTGAATGCAGGATATTATACGGAAAAGGACAATAGAACTGAAGGAAATAGTATCTGTCTTGAACTGTGTCTACTTTTCATCCTCTGTCAGACTATTAATGTGAGATTTGAGTCAACCAATGAATATGTGAGCTGGTTTGGGTTTTATTGTGCCCACTGCTACTCCCAGTTCAAATACCTCCTACAGCAGTTTGCTGATATCTTGTGCCTAGTGTGGGGCTTTGGGTGCCAGAAGCTTTTCTCAATCTTCCTGTTCCACCCCTAACTTTCAGTCACCTCATCTCTGCATGCCTACACCACAGGAGAGGGTCCCTCTCCATGTTCTTACCTTTCCCCATGGACTATAGGTGCTCCTTACTCCAGTATAATGTTCACAGTGAAGTCAATCAGGTAAATCATAGCTTTTGCTGGTTCAGCCTCTGTATTAAGGCTGGTTGCCTAGGACTTCGGGAGTTGGGCCTTCTCAATGTTCCTATGCCACCCCACTCTATGGCTGCCAAATTCTGCCTTGTATACATGTAGCATCTAGGGAAGCAGAGGGTT
This sequence comes from Arctocebus calabarensis, assembly GCA_963573935.1. Lineage (NCBI taxonomy): Eukaryota > Metazoa > Chordata > Mammalia > Primates > Lorisidae > Arctocebus > Arctocebus calabarensis. The sequence continues at coordinate 44,708 of CAUYON010011950.1, read as the reverse complement.
TTCTGTCCATTCCTACCATAGAGGAATTCTGCTGTGTTTGTTCAGAATCCTGGGTCAAAAGAGTCTTGTTTATTTGTTTCATCACTCTGCCAGAGGCAAGAGACTTTTTCTTCTACCTCTTCTTCAGAAGCAATGGATCTTTGCTTGACTACTTTCTATCTAGAAAGAAGAGTATCCTATCCCACCCTAGAGCAGGTGGGTTTTATTCCTATCTTTCCCCAGAGGCCGTAAAAGTAAAGTTTTTGCTGCCCAAGCACAGTGACTTAAGCCTTCCAGTTCACATGACAGAGGGTACAAAGAAGTGAGCAGTGTTTTATGTTTCTTTCCCCCAATGTCAAACCAGCGTCCACAAGGAGAGCTCTTGCCAGGCTCCTTCCTGACCTCCAGGCTTTCTCCTGAACTCCTGGAGGAGGCCAGTAGAGGACAGCTTGAAACTGACTGAGAGCTCCTCTCATGTCTCAGGCTTTCAGGTATTCAAACCTGATACATTGGCCCACACTTGGTTTTAGGAATTTATAGACACTTTAGATAATTTGTTCTTACTTCCATGATAGTTATTTCTCCCCCCACCCAATGCTTTACCAGGGGTGAAATAATTCACGTCCTCCCTTTAAGACCTCAGCCCTTTGACAACTTCAAGAAAAATGATTTTTTAGATTATTTAACTTTTTCTTATTAAGATGGAATCAAAACTTTCCTGTGCCTTTTTATATTTAGTGGAAATAAGACTCTTGTTTTTGTGAGTTTCCATTGTTAGAACATTCATATATACCTTAGTCTGTTCCTTTTAACTATCATGTTAAATCCGGGAGTGAAGTGTGTCATGACCCAAAAGAATTTAGCCCCGTGGTTCAATTAAAGAGACTTTAATGAAGGACTATTCACAGAGGTTTGGACAAGCTGAAGGGAATTAGAAACTTTCTTGCCAACTCTCATATTAGTATGTGCTCCTTAATCTCTAGGTGTATAGAAGTCTGCTATTGATTGTATAATGTTTCTTTTCTTTCAAGGCAGGTGTGTCAGGGTTTTCCAGAGAAACAGAACCCAGAAAAGATGTTTGTATGTGTATTCCTATAAGTTTCTTTATACATGCATTGAAAGAGAAAGGAATTACTTCATGCAATTATGGAGGCTGGCAAGTCTCAAGATCTGCAGGGTTGACTTGGCAAGCCAGAGACCTAGGAGAGTTTATCATTTAGTTCCAGTCACAGCAAGCTTGTGACCCAGAAGGAATTAAAGTTGCAGCTTAGATCTGAGGGCAAGAAAAAAGCCAACATCCCAGTTTGAAGAGAGACACCCAAGAAGAATTCTCTCCTACTTGGGGGAAGGTCTGCCTTTTTGTTCTATGTAGGACTTCAACTGATTAGATGAGGCCCACTCACATTAGAGAGGGCACTCTGCTTTATTCAGTCTGCCAGTTCAAATGTTAATCCACCAACCCAGGAGTGGATTAACAAACTGTGCCATGTATATACCATTGAGTACTATTCAGCCATTAAAAAAGATGAAGACTTTACATCTTTTGTATTAATCTGGATGGAGGTAGAACACATTCTTCTTAGTAAAGCATCATAAGAATGGAGAAGCAAGAATCCAATGTACTCAGTTCTAAAATGAAGGCAGTAGATGATCTAATCAGGGGGTAGGAAAGGAGGGAGCTGGTAGTGGGGAGGAGGGAGAAGGATGGGATCACTGTGTATAGCACACCACTTGGGGGCAGGACACAATTATAATACAAATTTTACGTAACAAATGCAATCATTGTAACCTAATTCTTTGTACCCTCAGTGAATCCCAAACAATTAAAAAAAAAATGTTAATCTCCTTCAAGAACATCCTTGTAGACAAACCCAGAATAGTGTTTGAATAGGCAAACCCAAATATCTGGCACTACATAGTCCAAACACAAAATTAACCATCATGACAGAGGCTAGGCCATCTGCTTATTTCAATCTGTGAGACACCTTATCTTTGATTATTGTTATTCTTTCAAATCTAAGACCTGATGACAATGTCCTACTTGGGTAATATGTGTATGTGGTATACACACATGCATTTTTTGTTTTTTGACAGAAAATGCAAGACCTCTGGATCAGAACAGACCAACCATTTATTACTCACTAAGTATCTTAGCCCTGAGGCTCAATCCCCACAGGGCAATTCAATGAGAGCCTGATATCTCCCTGTTCATGCTCCGAGATTTCACCATGGGAGAGGAACTCTCAAATTATGAAACTCACAACATCCATCGACAACTGACACATCTGCTCATTCTCCCCTCCAGAAAGACAGAGCAACATTTATTCCGGAATGTAAACAAATCTCTGAGAAGGAAAGAGAATGGTCTCAACTTTTCCTTTACCATGGGATATAAGCAAATGATGCCAGAAGAGATAAATCTTTAAATCTCCCCAGAGCAATGTTTTGTCTCTAACTTCCAAGGTATATTTGTCTTTCAAACATCAAATGCAATGATGTTCTTTATATCCTCAGTGATTATTAATTACTAAAATTTCAGTTAACTGGGCCAAAATAATTAACTGTAAGGTACCAAAAAACTCTCATAATAAAATTAAGATTTTTTTTCTTTAGAAGTATTTTCTAATTCCTTTCCCCACCAATGAACAATAAATGTATAGAGGTTCATCTTCTTTCTTTCAAAGTTTAGCTGAGAGCTGGGTTAGCTGGGCTGAGCCTGTCTACAGAGGAATAGTAAAACCTTTGGGTGATGTCACCATTCTTGGTAAGCAAGACTGTTCCCAGGGTCCAGTATACACACTCCCTAGGGCTTTTCTTATGCTAGAGATCCCTTGATATATTTATTTCAACTTAGAAAAACTAGATGTTCCCAACTCCTCCGAAGCTAATCTATAAATAGGTTTTGTGATATGGGGGCAGGGCTCAATTTTGTTCTTGGAGTGCTCTCTGCCTGCTGGCCAACTCAATCTGGCATCTCTCTGCTGGAAACTTGTCCATAATGGATACAGAATACTTGGGTCAGGAATGTGCTGTGGAATAATTGAAGGGTCAGGAGATTGTACACACTTTGCTACTACTCCTTTTTTAAGATTTTTCTCCATCAACACATTTTATATCTATATTCTATATTGCTAGTCACATATAATTGTAACCATTCTGCTTGACAGTGAACAATACCGACTTGTATATTTTGAAATCCAAAGGTCTGTTCTTTTATTTTTCCCAATTCCTTGTCCCAAAAGACATGAGGTTTCCATACCATCAGACAGCCCATATTCATTCTTTCCAAGCTGAAACTGCCTCATTCCACTTGTCCCAGATGGAAGTAATGAAATTACTATTCTCCTCAATAGTCTGCTTAAAATTCCTTGTCATTTAGCTTTCATCAGTTTCTAGAAATTCTGGGAGTGAGATCTCATCCTTTTGACTGTCTAATTTTATGGGATATAATTTTTTGAGTATAAAGTTTTTCTTCTTCATGATTATAAGTAGTGAAATACTTTATAAATATTTTAGTGTACAGTGAAGGCATTTTGATCATATTTCTGAGAAGCTCTTAGTGAGTCAGCAAAATGAACTGTCCTTATAATCAATGTCACAGCTACTTTTAAATCAAAAAATATTCTTCCCAATTTTACCTTTTTTAATGTCTAAAACTTGTACAATATCAGAAAATCAGAATCATTGTTTCTAATCTCAAGTTTCATACAACTGACATCTCCACAGGTGTTCCAAGCTTCCCTGAGCAGGCTGGGGGAGGGGTAGGGAGGAGAGGAAGGGTGTCAGGGCAGAGTGGGGGTGGGGGAAGGGAATCCGCGTTCTTTTGCTGTTTTAGACACATACTGTGACTTCTGCTCTTAAAATTAAAAAATCTCCTCCCCCTTCCTGCACCATCTGCCTTCTTCATTCATATTCTCCTCTGCTCCTCTGTTTCCTTCCTTTCTCATAGCCTTTCTCTTGTCCTGGCCAACATTGTGTGGCAAATATATGTATTTAGTATGGGAAGATGGGAAACATTTTACTATGTATTTATTCTCCAACCTTCATTACCGCCAGAAACACTAACTTTTGTTTTCTCAGCTCACTCTTTTGTAGAAGAAATCAGAAAACTTTGCTTGTCATCGTTGCCAGCTCATAAATTACACAGTAGGTATACTGAGTCCCGTTATATTATGCTTACTTGTGAACTCTTGCGTTACCACGTTATTATCTTGGGAAATAATCTGCACTTCTTTAAATAGGCTGTAAAAATCTAGTATAACCAGTTGTGCTCAAATTTGACTTAAAGTTTCACCATCATGAAAGAGGGTTTTCTGGCACTTGAAGATGTCACCAACTATTTCACACTCACTCTCATTTATCATTGTCAGCTATTTATTGAACACCCAGAGTTCACAATATTATACAACAGAGCTTGGCACTGGGTCTCGAGCAAAATATAGAATAAATCCTTACAGCTTTTAAAAAATGACTCACTAACTGCCATCTATCAGGAAACAGCAGAAGACTATAATATTTTTCTCTCTAAATAAGTTCCCAAGTATTACCATAATTATTAAATATGTTATTAAGTTGTGATGATGTCACTTGTAAATCAAGTAGGATTTCATAAATTCCGCCTTCATTTTTAGGTAAGCGTGTGGGGCGGGGGTGGGAGGAGTGATGTAGCTAAGAAAGCTTGAGAAAATCTGTTGAAAAAAGCAAAACCTCAGTCAGCACAGTTGAGAATAGAATTAAGGCCCAAGTTTACTTTTTAAAAGGTCTTTAAGCCCTCATTTCAGATTAGTTGAAAACAAGTTAATTCTTCCAGCTGTTAAAGTTTAAAAGCCTGAAAGCCACTTTATTTAACACATCTATTTAAAGTTGGGGGTAGGGTGGAGGTGAGTACCAGCATTAGGGTTTAAATACCTCCCAGGTCATTTGGGTCCTGTGTGCTTGGGCACAGTGGGGTGGGGAGGGGTGTGGTGAGCAGAAGCAGGACTAGGTAGACATCCAGAGATGTTTATTTTGTAATTGACATAGGTATTGGAAGTCTTTTGAATCACTAATTGAGGGTCTAGGCATTGAAAATAGGCCTCTGCAGGGTAGGGCTTTGCAGGATAGGAGATTAAGTTCATTAATGCTGGTAATCAGGTTGTGAGTGCTAGGTACCTCCAAGTCAGATTTGAAGATCACATGCCCTAGTGGGTGTTGAGCAGCTTAGAGCCCTTTATAATCTTGAAATCCTACAATTCAATATATACATTGGCACTCTGAAGATACCAAAATCCATAGATGCGTTAGCCCCTTGTATGAACTGTTACAGTATTTATGTGTAACCTATGCACATCCTCCTGCATACTTTAAATCATCTCTAGATTACCTATAATACCTAATACACTGTAAACACTATGCAAATAGTTGTTACATTGCTTTTTTTTGTTTAGTTTTTTTAGAGATGGGGTCTTGCTGTTACCTAGGCTGGAGTGCAATAGCATGATCATAGCTCACTGCAGCCTGGAACTCCTCCAGGGAGTGGGGCTCCAGTGATCCTCCCATCTCAACCTCCACAAGTGCTGGGATTGCAGAGTGCACCTGGCCTGCATTGTGTTTGTATTTGTGCTGTTTCCATTGTTGTGTTGTTATTTGTTATTTGGGGGGATATTTTCTATTTGAGGCTGGTTGAATCTAGGGATGGAGAACCCAGGGACAGAAGGCAATGAAAGGTGGTAACTCCCCGAAGTGTTCTTTCCAGGAACCCCCCAAACACCCACAGAGGCACATACAAGCCCACAGGATTCCCTCAGTGTCCAGTTTCAGCTTCATCTTCTTCTTAGGACTTTCTTTCTTTCCTAACTAAAATTTATACACATACAAGAAACACCTATAACCAAACCCCCCCCCCAAAGTTAGAGTTTCTTTTTTAAATCTAGGTTGAGGTATCTGCCAGAGAGACTCTTAATCTCATTATGAAGCTATAACTTGTTGTGATCGAAGGGTATCTTTCATGCGGTTATAACAGTAATATTCTGATGCAATGAGATCATCTTAATTCACTGTAAAACACTTGTCTGTGTGTGGTACATTGTCTGATGCTCTTGAGTATGAATATTGCTTCTCTAGGTAGAAATCTCAGCATCTCAATTTTCTGTCTGGCTTTTAAATTGTGTCTAATTAAAGGATTTCACATTCCTTCATAATATTGCCTTCTCAAGCAGAAATAAAATGACAGAATCACATTTTGTGTTTTTCTTATGAAAGACGTTTTGTTAATATTTGGGTAGGTTATTTTGCTTGAAATGTGTTAATTACATTAATTAGCCTTACTTCAAGAACAGCAGCTAGGAGTTGGTGGAATGAATCTGAGCTAGATCACTGTCATTCCAAAACCTCCCTTCCCTTTCATCTTTCCCCATCCCTCCCCAATTTTTCCACTACAAAAAGACCAGGGCTCAGGATCTTAGAAAGCCTTACTCACTCAAAATTGCTATCACGTGGGTTATTTTTGAGATGAAGCATAGATGCTACACAAATAATATTCAGTCATTTTATTAACTTCATGGAGAATGATGAGGCTCACAGAACAAGAGCACCTCTGGAATCTCAAGCACATAACACAGGATTCTAATCTTAATAAGCAAGGCCACACCACATTGTTCTCTCTCTTTTTTCTCCATTTCTTTCAATCACCTACTTGGAAAAGAGAGGGAAATAATATTCTGTGTAGGGGTAGCACCGAAAAGCCAGGGGACAGTCAGCTTCCAAGCACCTTTATTAAAGCAGAAAATACCGTGGGCTAAACTCCTTCCCCAGACATCAATCACTATTTTATGGAAACTAAAAAGGACCAACAATTTCTTTTTCACTTTAGCTTCTCAGGGAAAACATTACAAAATCCTGGAAGAATAAATAGCTTGTGATATGAAGTCTGTCCTTGTTTTCAGGGCAGCCATGCTCTACCGACTTTGGCCCTACCTTCTAAAAGAGCAGGTAAGGAAAAAGCAAAAACTTGGGATGCCCAGGGTGGCAGGTCATTGCTCTCATTCCCTCATTCTCAATGAAATGCAGAGATCATATTTTACCCTCTTGCACACTCAATAAGCTGCTAGGATGTCGCTTCTCAGACTGTAAAATAATACAAATCATCTTTGTATTTGGGGACCTTGTTTTAAGATGCAGATTCTAGATTTAAGAATAGATTTAAGACGGGACCTGAAATTCTGCATCTCAAAAAGCTCCCAGTGAGGCTGTGCTATTGGTCCATAGACTGTACTTTGAGTAGCAAGGGTCTAGGACAGTGGCTTTCAAAACCACATGTTAAAAAATGCATTTTATATTATGCCCACAGTAAGAAATGCATTTTACATTATATTTATACACATACATATAAAACGTGAATGAATGTATATATAATTAAATGTAAAACTGAGTAGTTTCATGGAATAATTCTCCTCTTTATAACCTGGAATACTTTCTAGACTAATTTTATTTTAATAGTTACATTGATTGTGTTGGTACTTACATGAATCTACACACGTGATAATGTTGCATAGATATTGTGCTCACTTCGGCAGCTCCGTATACTAAAGTTATACAGATTTATACATATATGAGGTTAAACAATTAAGTTTGCAAACATCCCAAAGTGTTATATACCTCGTTTCTGCACATCACTATGGTAACCTTCGAGTACTCCCCTTGGGAGACTACGCACTAATGCCAATACCTTCTCCACCCTTCTAAGCACTGTTTCTAGGGTAAGTATGCAAACTTAATTGTCAGCCCCCCTGTGACAACAGTTCTAATGGCTGCTCCAGAGAAAGAGTTCCAAAATTGATTTGAGTATTAAAAACACTCGTGGAAGACACTGGGCACCTTGGTGGGTAGGTGTCAGTAGAACACCTGCTATCAGTGGGTGAAGCCGAGTTGAGACTTCAACTGGGATGAGAAGGCAGCCCTGGTAAGAGTGAGGTGTAGTAAGAAGTCTGGGAAGAGGCTTTCTGAGGGTCCCTGTGTGAGCAGTGACATTACACACAAATAGTGCATCACAGTTTTAGCCCTGTAGCCCACACCAGAGGGGAAAAGCAGAAACATTCTTGAGTGACCACTGGCCGTGAAAACATGCTCCTTGACATTTCCAACTTGCCAGACAGGCATATACCCAAAATGTTTTGTGTTTGTTTGCATGTGTTTTGTTTTCTGGGGTTTTTTTATAGACAGGATTTTGCTGTCATCCAGGCTAGAGTGTGGCGTCACCAGAGCTCACTGCAACCGCTCACTCCTGGGCTCAGGTGCATCCTCCGCCTCAGCCTCCAGGGTAGCTGGGACTATCCGCAGGTGAGGGTGCCACCATTCCTGACTAATTCTATTTTACTTTTTACAGAGATGAGGTTTTGCTGTGTTATCCAGCCTGGCCTAAAATCCCTCCAGCCTCAGTCTCGGAGTCACTGGTGTCACAGGGGTGCACCACCACACCTGCTTGTGTGAGCTGTGTCTTGTAAAGTCTGTTCAGTCTAAACACGGGCCCAAAGGGGCTTGAGGGAGATGTTTAGGAAAGAGGGACTCTAGAGAAGACTTGGAACTGCTCGAGGAAGAGTGGGAAACCCTTGGATAAAGATGAGCCTGGAAAAGGGGCTGGGTTTGGAAAAGGCCTTAAGTTTTATCATTGAAGGAATCCAGAACGCAATTACACGTGTGCAGATTTAACTTGCCAGGCACTATGATAGAGCAAAACAGTCCCATGTAAGCCACGAACCTACATGGTCTCACTTTCCTCAGGGTAATACAAATCACAATAAAAAGGAGGAGGAAGGAAAAGCATATTCCTCGGCCAGAGGCTCATGAATGTAGCCTAAATAAGGGGTGTGTCTTAATTTAATCAACCACAATTTTGCCATCACAAAATGCTAAAAATATGAATCATACAATTGTTTCAAATTAACACCTAATTGATCCGTCTAAATATAAGAATGAACTTATACTGTTTTCTTAAGGCTTTTTTTGGTCATTCACTTCATTTTTGCTAAGATGCATGTTCCTTTTCTAACTGGATAATTCTGAAGCATTATTTTGCTCTTGTAATCCAATTGCAGGTAAATCAGACATATCTGCAAAGTCTAATTTAGAAGAAAAGACTTTTTTCTGCACGGTATAATAATTCATTTCAATTAACATGATGAAACAAACTGCAGAGCCATTTTTCACTGCAAATGTTGTGGTTGAGTTCAGGGAAATATTAGAGACATTTCTAGAAGTACAAACAAGCTTACACATGCACTTAGTTGCCCTAAGGAAAAGAGAAGATTACAAATCCTCTCATCACACAGATAAGAATGCTCTGTCTTCTTCAGCACTTTAGGTGAAACGGGATCATATCTAGCTTATTTATAGTCACTAAACGTATGATCCCAAGACATGTCCCACAAAAATATCCCTTCCCTTTGCATTATTCTCTCTTAATGCACTTATCTGAGAAGAAGATAAAATAGAGTCCATTGTGGGTTTTAATAAAAATATGATAGGCAGAAAAATATCCATAGGAACAAATATTGCTTTCAGGAACTGAATGATGTTGAATAAAACTGATATAATTAAGGGTTCTTAAGGGTTCTTAAGGATTTCTGATACAAGCTTAAGGCGATTTCAAATTTTGTAAATCAGAATTCTAGAGGAAGACAACCCATCTATTTAAGATAGAGTTTGTTTTGTATGTGGATGTAGGTGTGTGAGGAGATTGAACGTGTACAGCCAAGTGACTTGTGACAAACCAAAGAACGCTGTAGTTAGGGAGGTAAGAGGAGCTATAAAACTAATTGGGGTCCAACATGTTTGGGGCTGCATTTAATTTCTGGAGGGGAAAAGAGGTCAGGAATGGAATGAAGTCAATGAGAACTGGAATAAGACTCACTGAAAAAAGTAAAAAAGGAAAATGGCCAACATCGAAAGGTCATTGAATATCCTAGAGACAGGAAATGAATTTTAAACAAAAGAGAAGGCCGTATTTCTATCTGTGCTGGAGAGTTGCTAAAATTGCTGTTAAAAGGGGCAACTTAAACCACCAGGTGTTGCTCATGGAGAATCTAGCTTGGGTATGAATTTAATTTACTCAAAATATCAAGAACATTGATGTTTTGCACTGGGTAATAAAGTAAATATTTAAACCCACAGCAAAATTGTTACTATATACCAATACTTACTTCCTATATATCTTTTCTTGAAAGGAAAAAAAACCTGAACTTTCTTTCCTAAAAAGTCTTCATTGTACTAAAGACTATTAATATAAAACTTTACGTATACGTGTGAAATCAAATAAAGAAATTTTCTTCCTTTGTCAAAAAGCTGCTGCTATCATTCAAAACCATCAGGATTGATATTTTCCAGGCAGCATTTTAAACAGGGGAAACTTGATTGCGAGGTTGGCAGATGCTCTTATGTATCCACCGTCTTAAGCAGTAGCTGTGACTGAATAATGCAAATTCTGAATTTGCATCCAAATGCTTTCCAAAGTAAAACCAAAGCAAATCATTGCTACTTGGAACTGCCACATCTAAGGGCATCATTCGGTTCTACAAAGCCTGATTGGTAGAAGTAAGCCTTCATCATTTTATTGGAGGTTAATAATAATTAAAATTAGCAACAATTGTGAAAGGAGGGCTTCTCTCACACCCGTGACATATTGGTGCCCTGGGCTCCTGCCTTCCTGCCTGATGCTGTGAGATTCTGAGAAGGACCATATGATATAGCAGGATGCTGCTGGAATGACAGAGTAAACAGACTTGTAAAACTCAAACAGGTCGCCAACAAACCCGTTGTTGTGCCTAGAGCTTCCAGTGACGCTCGCAGGCTCTCTTTTCTCCCTAAGCATTCTGTTAAGCTTTTCCTCATATATCGCTATTGCGTGTAAATATTTAGACTGGCCTTCCTGGCACTCTACACCTATGTTATGCTTTTAAAACTGTGACTTGTCCTCTTCCACCCACTTGTGGGAAAGATTGTTTTGCCTACGTTTTCTTCCCCAGCCACATGTATTCCGAATGTTTTTGGCATTGCCGCGTGGCTCCGGATGGAGTGTTACCAAGGCTTCTCCCTCCCTGGAAGTAAAGAAATGAGGTGGCCTGTGTTATATTTTGCTGTCTTGGCAAGAGGGGAGGAGGGTAGGAAAGGAACTTGGAACATTCTTTGCCCATTGCCTGTGGCACACCTAGCCGTGCTTCCAGATGCTAAATAGCAAGTTGGAATAGGTTACAGCTTGGATCCAATACTAGTCCTGGTAGCCTTCCCCACAAAGATAATCACCCACGACTCTTCAAGGGACCTAAAGGGCAGCAATCTGATTGTCTAGGGGATTAGGGACTTGCCTTGAAGCTGTCTTTGTCCCTCAAATGTGCTTTTGTACCTTGATTGTATGTTTATTTGGGAAGAATGATGGGGTTTAGAATTATAGAAATAGCCCCTCCCCACCATCCCAGCAACACAGACTCCTCCATCCCAAATTTGGCCCTCACAAAAACCTACCGACAGGTATTTCTTTATAAGGTACTTGAACTATGAAAGTGCCATATATGTTTACAAACTACGTCTATTTTTCCCTCTGGTCTTTTGTTAAGCATGTGAATGGCAAACAGAAAACACTTATCTTAAAAATCAGCAGGGTAGCACTAGCTGGAATGTAATTTTACAAAACCTGGCCATCTTTCAAAAAGAGTGGGTGGATTTTTAGCACTACAAATGTTTGTGTATTATAAAGTATTTGCCATGGTGACAAAGCTGGGAGAAACATCCCATTAGCCACAGACGGGCTACAGACTGTTCTGATTATCCATGTCCAAAACTCAGTCTGGCTAACGGCTTTGTGTTATTTTCACTGTTTATAAATGCGCCATTTTTTCAACATACTAACCTATAACTTAGTAAATACGGATATTTGTAAGCGCTAAAGTTACTTTTCAACATATTCTTAGGGCTGGTTCATACAACCCATGTGTAGATTATGTGTGTGTTATTATTACATTTAAAATGGATGTGTTTATAACTGTTAACAGTAATAAGCTTCGAAAAAATGAAAGACTTGTGAAAATTATCCTGGAGCACTTATTAAAAATAGAAAAGTCATGCAGAGAAAATGTGAAAAAGAAGCGAGGAAGTGTCTGCCCTAATTTATTTGCAGGGATTTCTGACTATTGATTTCAGTTTTTAAAGTTATAGCTTCTATTTTTAAATATGACTTTTACCTCAAGTACATGGGGAGAAATGTAATGTGTAGGGAGAAATGAGAATTATAAATAGCCACCAGAAACTATGCCACCACGTGTGAAGAATCCACGTTTTTCCTTTTCCCAACGTTGCCCTGCTAACAAAAACATGGGGGAAATTTTAGTGACTTCTTTTGCCCCTATTTTGGGGGAGAAAGTTTATAAGCAAATGGTATTTTCAGTAGTGAAATACACAGATAGCCACACAACAAGACCTAGGATCAGACAGAAAATTGCTTTGACGCTACCAGGGCTGTGTAAGGTTGAAGTCAGTGAGAATAAGGGAAAAAAGATAGACCCCTCCAAAAAAGCTTTAAGGTCATATAAAGGTTAAAGAAAATAGGTCACAGAAAATTAATTCTTATCATCTAAGTGGCAGTGCTCTAAAGTGAACCAGAGCGGAAGTGGGAACTGTCTGACAATTTAGTGAAAAGACATCATGCAATTAATTCTGCAACTGCAACATTTCAAACTTTTCCTTACTTTCTGGGTGATTTTCAGTGGAAGTGACACTGATGTTTCTTTCTCATATAAACAAGGAAGAAATTCTAATTTCCTTGTTTATCATTTGGTCTTTTAGAGCAGGTGATATAGCAAGCAGATCATTTCACTAAATAGGGTAGAGGAAAGAAACATTTTAATGAGGAAATAAAATGCCTGTACAGGTATTTTGAGCAAATAAAGTTTTGCTGACACCATCCAAAGACTGTGCTTTCTTGATTCATTTGGAAAAGTACTAATTCAAGTGCACATTTGTATACATTGAACAGTTGTTTCAATAAACTATAATGAGATTTTCATATTCCCCAAATCTGCATGCATTCAAAAGAGGATCTTCCAATACATCATACAGTTTTGGAAGCGGTAAATTAAAGAAGCTTCATTTTGTAAGAACAAAGGATTCTAAAGTCTTACATCTAGGATATTGGGTAGGTTTGTATCAAATATTTCTACTAATCCTAATTCCAAGGTTAGTATCTGTTTTGAAGACTAATGCTAACACTGTTAGGTTTGTCCTCACCAATCAACTAGTGAGTTGGTGTAAATAAATACACTGGAAAATTTCAGCACTCAAAGCACCCCAAGTTCTTAACACAGTTAAGCAATTTTAACGGCCAAGGAATAGAGAGTCAGGATGGGATATAGGCATCTAAGGCCATACTTTACTGAATATTTTTCACAATCATCATTCATTTTGAGCCTGCATTTGCTTTAGAATTTACATTTGGCATTTTCCCAAAGATAATCTAGACCACTGCCTTCCAAACTTGAGCTGAAATGCTCATCGAGGCTTTCTCTATTATATTTTCCTTCATGACTAAATAAAACTAGACAGATATAAAAGGCTAAATTCCTGACACATCTTTTATAACGGAAAATTTTCATATTTAAAGAATGCCTCGTACATATTTGTGTTTCAGTGGAGCCCTACACATCTGTTACTTATTTTGGAGCAGCAGCTATCACATATGCAAAAGCCTTTTGCAGATAAATTGCTGCATTTCAATCTAAAATTACACATAAAGGATTGCATTCTTTAGAAGAAAATTCCTTATGCAGTTATCACAAAAGGATCTCAAAGGAACCAGGCGCCACACTGTGTGCATAAATATGTGATCAGCTCCTGTCATCATTGGACACTGATGATGCATGCTCACTTTATTTGAGCACACAGACTTCCATCCAGAGTACAGATGAGAAAAGACTTCCTATATATTATACAACTGGGGCCCTAAGATTTATATATGCTTTTATTTGAAAAAGTGCAATGAGCACCTACTTTCTATCGCAATTTTTTTCCCAAGGTTCATGAGCATCAACAAGAGCTCCTTCTCTGTGCTGGCATTCACTGGCCACCTGCTTCTCTGGATCTCCTTCCTACCCAATAAGCAGAGTGTACATGCAAACTACACGAAGGCCAGTGTTTGTCAACTCAGAGAAAAATATTAAAACCTGGAGGGAATAGTACTCAAGGACCACCTCCATGCCTCCTCACTACCTGTGGGAAGAGGAGGAAGAGTCTTGCCAGTTTCTGATTGGTGGAGCTGGGATACAAAACCATATTCTTGACAAAAGGTTCAACTCATTTGTCTTGACCTGGCTGCCCACAAACAATCCACGTTGTCCTTTTCACTTCCTGTTGCCTCATCTGAAGGAACCAGCACGGCTGCTCTGCCCACTCTAAAATAAAGCTCAATTCAGGGAAAGTAAACCTATCAGCCTTAGATCCAAGCTGCATTCCCCATTCTATTGCTAGCAAGAAAGGCTACTTTTGATTCTTATTTGACCCTATTGTCTACAATGGTTCAGAATTCAGAGAGAAGAAGAGTTAAAGGGTGTTGCAAACACCAACTTCCCTTCATGGTAATTATATCACTGTTGTGGTTTAATATTTGTTTGGCCTTCTTGCTAGACTATAAGCAACTTGAGAGTAAGATCTATTTCATTTCTTCTCTGTAAGCCCTGATCCAACATAGAGCACAACACTCAAGTATAATACATGTTGTTTGTATCCATCAATCATAGCAATAATACCTAATAATATAGTAATAAAATGATAACCTGATTTGAAAAGACTTCATTCCGGCAATTACATAAACTGCCTTAATAGGAATAAAATCATCATTATGAGGCTTAATCTCTGTCTTAATTTGAGTTGCTAATAACAAAATACCATAGACCGGGTGGCTATAAACAACAAATTTATTTTTCACAGTTTGGAATGTGGATGTCTGAGATCAGGGCCTGCACATAGGCAGGTGAGTCAATGAGCCCTCTGACTTCTCACTGTATGTGCACATGACACAGAAGGAGGGTTCTCTGGGGTCTATTTTATAGAGGCATTAATCCCACTCATGAGGGCTCCACCCTCGTGATCTAATTACCTCCCACATCCCTAAAACCATCCCACTTGGGGTTAAAATTTGGACATAGGTATGGGGAACGATTCAGACATTCAGTCCATAACAATATTTCTTCTGCTACCCACTTCCCTCCACCAAGCATATGCGATTCTAATTTATAGAAAGCCTCATTTTTCAACTAGCCATTGTAAAGGTTGAGTAAGATACCAGGTATGTAAATATCTCTTATATCAAGAATCTCTGACCTTTTTCTGAAGAATAACCACTCTAAAGTGGTTTTGATTATTCAGGACCCAAGCACTGAGCTGGCTGATGCTTCCCTGTTCTGTCCACACAACAGGGAAGGAGGCCCAGGAACAGGATGATGTGGGCCTCTGAAAGTCTTCACAATTGTGGTGAAATTTCCTGAAGGTATACAAACAGCTTGAAAAATATTCTGGATACAAAATTAGAGCCATGCTAAACACTTTGACATAAGTATACGTGGCTTCATGTATGGGCCAATTCAAGCAAGTTGTTTTTCTTAGCAATGAGCATTAAGTGTCAGAACCTAACTAGAAAACTTAATTTTAGAGTTACTGTACAACAGGAGAGGACAGTGGTCTACATGAAAGGCACCAAACTAACATCAATTATAATATCCAGACAGGGGGTTGAGCAACTATGAATAAACAATTTGCTTTCTGCTTCAGCTACCCACGGAGGAATTTCCACCTTGCATTTTGTTGTTGCAGCTGTTTTCAGGGTTTACATAGTTTCTGATGACAGGTGGTCAAGTGCTTTTATCATTATGCATACCTGTGATGCTGCTCATATTTCCTTTCAGGTAATTATAGTAATCAGCAACTAACTTTTTCATGCCCAAGAGACTACTAAAAACCCATTAAGAACACCAATACTTTACTTTTCCCTATGTATCCTGACCCATTAACTTGACTAGAACCACTAAACTGATCCACTAAGCTAAATCAAATCTCTCCAAATAACTTGTCTCTAGTCGTCTTATTAGAATGGACTTAGTTGTATAGCTTCTGGATGGAAGAAAAGATTGAAAACATATAGGTGTTTAACTCAAATGAAAACGGACAAAGAAGGTTTGGGAGGAAACGGAAGAAAGAGGAGGAGAGTTGAAGAAGTAGTAATGTCATAACAGTCTTGGGTGACAGTGAGGAAAGTGAAAGAGGAGGGCATAGGGTTGAGTGGCAGATTAGAGATAAACCCAGATGCAAGGACAGGAATTGGGGGATGTGGCCCATTCCTCCTGGAGGGGGTATTATGCCTGGCTGACACTGGTGTTCCAAATAGACGAGTTATAGATAGTTTCATGGCTACACCTGCCAACTTCCCTCTTCAGCCAACTCCCTGTTGATGCAAGGTAGAAGTCCAACTGAGGGAGAACACATCAACCAACTTTTTTGGTTTATGTCCCTTTTGCTGCTTGATATGGAAAGTATATACATCTGGTTTCAATAGAAACTATATCTGCACCAAGGCACTTCTCAGGGAGCTTAACCTTAGCCACTGTGTGCAATTTTATTGTATTTTATTCCGAGGTCATTTCAGGAGTAAGTAGGATACACATTATAAATAAAACAAACTTAAAACACAAACTCTCCCGCTCTAGCGTTGGCTGCACTATTGCTATCCCTGGATCAAAAAGAAGTACTCCATGGGCTTTCTTTGCTCTGCTTAAAAAGGCCAGAAACTGTTGTATATTTTAGATTTTCATTCCCAGACTTCACTTAAAACGTAGAAGTGTTGGCATGAAAAAGACGCAGCTCCAGGTATCTGGAAAATGTGCCTATATGGAACACCGCATTCCCCAGCAATGTCAGTGAAACGATGTGAGGCTATAAGAAGCAATGAAGCAGGACATCAAAGAGAGCTGGGTCCACCACACTGTATCATACTTCCACCAGCATTCCGGAAGACCTCCTTGTTCTGCCTTCTTTACCATTGCTACAAGAGTTAATCAAATATCCAGAGCTTCCCTGGACAATTGAATTGGTAACATTTTGATTTTTGAATTTCTGTTAGAAATAATGCGCAGCTACAAGGCAAGGGAAAAAAGGAAGCAATCATGTGAAAAGCCCAGACACACCGTGACATTATCATTTTATACAAATGTACTTACATTTCAAAATAGATAGTAATGAGTCATTAGGGGAAAGATATGGTATCTTAATATTACAGTGTTACCGAGCTTAATGGTGAACGTCTTTTCATCAGCCTCAGAAAGGAAGGCAGAGGGTAGGGATGTTCTTCAGTGACCTCTCAGCCATTATTCAGGACCATAGCCACATCATGCAAATATTTAATCAGTCCCTGAAAATTGTCAGCAAAAGGCAGTTAGAGGCAGCCTTCTTCATTTATTACCGACATTGCTGTGGTAGCACTCAAGAAAAACAGAAGAGCACACTCATCCCTAGTCCTTCATCTAAACAACTGAGAATTCTTTCTCCATCAGCAAAATGTGTCCACCAAAATCAAGACATAAGGTCCTGAAGACCATATTATTTAAGAAAACATGAGAAGGAGCTAAATCTTGAAACAAAGGCTATTTTTGATCTAGGGAAAGAAAAAGCATTGATCCAAAATGATCCCAGGGAAGACAATTTTTAAACCTATAATATTTAAACTATAATTTTCCACATGCACTGGAACTGGTGGGTTCGAATCCAGCCCAGGCCTGCCAAACAACAATGACAACTACAACAAAAAACAGCCAGGCGTTGTGGTGGGCGCCTGTAGTCTCAGCTACTTGGGAGGCTGAGGCAAAAATAATCACTCAAGCCCAAGAGTTGGAGGTTGTGGTGAGCTGTGATGTCACAGCACTCTACCCAGGGCAACATAGTGAGACTCTGTCTCAAAAAAAAAAAAAAAGAAAAGAAAAAAAAATTGTAACCTGATTTTCTAGTAAAACTAATACTGAGGGACCACAATTTGGATAAGAAAAAAACTAATCTCAAAAGTAATTATGTTTAAAAAAATTTCCAGAGAGAAATTACCACGTGTTTGGCTATATAAGGATATTTGTGTCGAAATCAAATAAAAAAAGGGTTGGGGAGGGAGAATTTTTCAGGGAGAAGCAAGCTATGGCATCTAAGCTAGCTGGCCCCAGAGCAGGTGATGTCACTCAGGACAGACTTCCTAAGAATAGCCATCAGAAATTAAGGGCCTTGACTAATTGGGAAGCCAGCCAGCCTGGACTAGTCCGCACTCAAGAAGCATACTCTTCCCATTCAAGGTAGACTCCAGGAAAAAGTGCCAGAAAGGGCCAATGATGGCGTAGGAAGGGTTTTTGCTGCCTGTCAGGCTATAAATGTCCCCTTTTCAGATGTTAACGTAACAAGGCTCGCTAAAATTACTCTTTCAGTAGTTTTTCCAGACTGTCCAGGATGACTTAATCAGACAACCATGAAAAACACAAGTATACTCCACACAAAGAGGCTTAGACCGGACATCCCAAACCCACTCCTTATGGCCATCTTACAGGTTTGGGCAATCCACGTGATATAAGGAATGGAGGGGAAGGCTGGAGCTGTGTAAAAATAGGCTTGCAATCCAGAGAGCCCTGATGACCATGGATCCATAATTTCAGAATTTCAGACAAGTCACTTCTGAATAAGGTCAGTGTCAACTGATGGCTACTATCCCCAAATAATTGTAAATATGGTCTTACATGTACAAATTTGGTTTTTGTATTATGTGGGTATCCTATGAAAAACTATTTGCAAAAATTATCTTCTGATTGAAAAATGTATGAAAAAATGTTTATATGTAGAAACACTATGCAGATTGCTAAAATAGGTTCTATCTGGTGAAGAATCAGCTCTGAATAACAGATAATGAAAGA
Source organism: Arctocebus calabarensis (assembly GCA_963573935.1). Lineage (NCBI taxonomy): Eukaryota > Metazoa > Chordata > Mammalia > Primates > Lorisidae > Arctocebus > Arctocebus calabarensis. The sequence goes on along the minus strand of CAUYON010011950.1, from coordinate 25,779 downwards.
TATTTGAAAAATGTTAACCCTTTAAAAATTGCTATCTTGATTTCTTCATCTCTGTGTGGGCAGTAGTGGTGGCAGGGTGTGTGCATGTGTATGAAATTCTGATTACTATCTCTTAAAAGGCCTTGAGGAGTTTCTAAGTAAAGATGTCACATAAAGCAGTCTTATCACAACTCGTAATTGGTTTAAAAGGCTTAAAAGGCAAAGCTATAGGCACATTTGAACCCTTCAGGGACACAGGTGGAGCTGATACATTTCAATGGCTGTCAGATCACCTCCTCTGTCTCAGGCAGAAAACAGAACTGCTGTGTGTGGGATAAATACAAGGAAACCCACACCCGACAGGAAGATCAGGACAGCAGAAGAAACTCAAAGTTTTGGTTTTTGTGCTTTAATTAAGGGAGTGGCATTGGAGCATTTTTTTGTGTTAGAAAATTATGGCAGAGGAGAGAAACCTTAATAGCTTTTAGTTCTTTACAGATAACTCTTGCTTTGCCCTCAGGAGCGGGTTAAGCTCCTTGTGCTATCAGATCAATAAGAGCTTGACAAGAGAGTCAGTGGTGGGCGCAGGGAAAGCCTGGAAGCCAAGTGTGGATGCCTTTCCTTGAAACAGAGAGGTGGGATCACGAGCCTTCAGCTGTTTCAGGATCGTCTAGGGTCTCAAACATCCGCTGATTATTCTGTAAATCACACCCAGCTTGGAAACCACTTCACAATCCTCATTTTAGTTTCTCTTTTTTGTCCATTATGAAAAAAAAAAAATGCATGAAAATCTTATAAACTAGCCCATAACATGAGAGGGCGTAAACTGACGGTGATTTTGTGGCTCTTCGTCAGGAGGTAAGCGTGAACCCAGAGACGGGCATTTGGAGAGTGGAAGGTGGGAGGCCCCATTTATTTCCTCGTAATGGCTCCTGCCTAAGTTGCCTTTTATCCACTTAGGCCCACACGACAAGTTCACTCTGGAAATCTCTTCAGCGTGGCTGCCTGCAGATGTAACCGGAGCTGCTCTGGGCAGTCCTAATTGCAAACACATTTCTCTCCCTCCATGGCCATTCCCGAGCAGGCAGCGGTCAGAGGCCTGCCAGGGTTTTCTGGCCTCTTTTTCCTGCTTTGTTTCCAAATCTGCATTTTTCTATGAGAAAAGATGTATGAGAGATTGTAAACAGGATAATTATATGGCAGTGTGATTTCCAAGGCAGGCTTTCCTCCTGGACTATTTTGAATGTGTAGGGGTTTGTTTTGGTGCGGTTTTATCCCGTTCTGCCTGTGAGTCAGGGAGATAAAATGTTGTTTTGAAAGCACGAGTATATGGACCTACTAGAAGCTTCCTAGGAGGTTGATGAAGACGTTTTCTGAAAGGTTGTTGGGAGGAACAGCAAACAAAAAAGACGGAAGAGAGCAAAGAGCAGGCCAGGTCTCCGGCCTTTGGCTCCCATCCCCCACAGAACCACGCGGCTGCAAGTTCCGAAGGCGCGGAGGTCCCCCTCCTGAAGGCACAGCGCTGGGAGGGGGGAGGGTGAATGTGACTCTGCGTAGCGCACGGTCTTCTCTTTCTCCCTAGTGGTCCTCTAAGCTTTGCTCTGTAGTTTGTAAGAGCAGATGGGTCCGAATCTGAAGATGAGCTGGTGTAATGTCGAACACAAGCTCGCCTTTTAAGATGCATGCATGGACGCCACACCTTTATTTATTTTGGCACATAAAATCACATAATTTGTGGCTATTTGAGGTAAGAGACACATCTGGACCACGACGATGGCCACACAGGTTGCTTGGCACAACTCCAGGGTTCATGCGAACTGTGGGATGTGACTGGAGTCCCCGGAGCTCTACAGCAAAGCAGTCCTAAGCCTCAACTGTCCTGGTTTCGAGGGCATTTTCTCTTCTGTGCTCAGTATACTGACTGGCACATAGTAGGTGCTCAATAAATTTTGTAAACAGAATTCCAGGGCGGTGCCCATAGCTCAGTAGGTAGGGCTCTGGCCACTTACACCGAGGCCGGTGGGTTCCAACCCAGCCCAGGTCTGCTAAACAACAATGCCAACTGCAACCAAAAAAATAGCCAAGCGTTGTGGCGGGCGTCTGTAGTCCCAGCTACATGGGAGGCTGAGTTAAAAGAATTGCTTACGCCCAGGAGTTTGAGGTTGTTGTAAGTCGTGATGCCAGGGCACTCCACCGAGGGTGACATAAGACTCTTGTCTCAACAACAACAACAATTCCAGTCTGTCCATAAGACTGAAGTTGTTAATAGTCAAAGTACCACTGTAAAACAAACTGTTACTTCCTTCGCCCAACAGCCAGGGATGCAGGGATAAAGACACTCCATCCTGCTCCCTGGAAGTGACAGTTTGATGAGAAAAACATGTCTACAGGAGTATGTGAACAGGGCACAGAGGGAACACAGAGGAAGGGCAAGAAAGCAAACTCTGCCTCCCACAGTCCCAAATAGCAACAAAAACAAGCCCGTGTCTGATCTTTGTCATTTCTCTCATTTTTAGGGGAGAAGAGACTGAAACATTAGAGTATACGTATTACTCCAGCTACACTGTATAGAATATGCTAGTATTCTGGTTTTAAATAACAGACATGACCATGATCCTCGTGTCTCTCATTCAAATCTAACAGATTCTTTTTCTGAAGATTTCTTCCTTCAGATATGGCAGCAGGACCTCCAACTGAAGAGCCAGGCAATGCTGTGCTGATCAGCTGTGTGGCCCTAAAAATATTGCTCATAATATCTGGCGATTCCATTGTTACATAATGGGACACAGCAGACCCCCTGGGTGAAGGGCTCAACAATGACTTGGACTTCACCTGACAAACACAAAGAACGTAATCCAATCCTTTGTATCCTCATATTAATCTGAAATTTAAAAAAATAAAATGGGGATAATATATGTCAAGTAACCATAAATGTCATTTCCTCTCATCCCTGAAGATATACTTTGCATGTTGAAGGTTTTGTAAATAACCTACTTCACTTGGAGAATGGATGGTAACCTTCATAGTAAGCAAACATTGCAAAGGTTCTTACATGGCTAACAGGTTTGCTTTTAACCCTCTTGACCCTAAAGGCCAGCACTAACCCTTTTCTTTGTGGATCTCCCTGAGGGAGAGGCAAAGAGGTGGGAGGTAGGAAGTGGGACTCAAGAACACCTTCTTGGAACACCACTGATATACTAGTAGTATCTTTTCCAAACGAGAGGAATCTTAATACTGTCAATGATCACATCAACAAGTATTACCTAGTAAGGCAAATTTCTGTCCCCAGCAGTATTCTTTATGGACTCCATTTAGAACATTAGTAAGGCAAAGTAAATCTTTTGCAGTTAACTTTTAAAATTAAACATATTAAATAAGTTTAGTTTTCATGACTCCTCTAATTATACTGTTATTTTAATACTTCTTAACTACCATGTCTAATTTCACTCTAGAGGCAATTAAAACTTGAAGAGTGTTTCTATAAAGTATCTGTGAAGAAAACATGTGAAAGATGTTTAGCAATCTCTGTTATTCCCATAACTAGAGCCAATGAACAAATTCAGATCAATGACATTTTAATTGATTTCCAAGACTTTAATACAATTCAGTTGAATTTACAACTTTCTTCCTTAGAATATTTACTGATGACTGCTAACAAATTTCCCTTCTTGGTCTAGTGGTTATGTTATTAATTATCATCAGTATACCTCCTGCAAAACCATAAAACAGAGTAGGAAGAGAAATTAGAGTTTTATCTAATTAGATACTGGCTAATACATTGGCTCAATAGCTTAATAGCTTTGCTGTGTTTAATTCTACAGTTAATTCTAGACTATCCATCTATAGATAATATGTAAGGCAATAATCATAGAGCATCTACCGTGTGATATCTGCTTTAGTAGGTACTGATAAAAAAAGAGGAATGAGACCATAACCTGCTTGAACAAACACAACAATGTAATCCAATCCTTTGTATCCTCATATTAATCTGAAATTAACATAAATAAAATGGGGATAATATATGTCAAGTAACAGTACCGCCATCATCTAGAATATTGTCTATTACTTTATAGGTTTCCAATACATTAATAAAGAAATGACCAAATGGATCTTTCTCTTTAAATAAACAACAGTCTAGGTGGGAAAACTAATAGATACACCGTTAATTCAATGTTGCCCTGCCCCTGATGGTTTCCTCTTTCCCCTCATCATGATTTCCAGACTTCCTCTCAACCACCTTACAAAGTTCTTTTTCAATTACAGAATAAAATGGAAAGACATCAAGGTAAAAAAGAGAGTTGGTTTTAATTTTCTGTTTCATGACTAGTTGTGTGACTTTAGACAAATTATTTGCCATTTTTTACCTTTAGACTTTGATTTATCAAATGGGGAGTTAATAGTACTTGCAATTTAGAGAATTAAATGCATTATATAAAACCTTTGGCCCACAGCCAGGCATAGTAGTGCCTGCCTGTAGTCTCAACTACTCAGGAGGCTGAGGCAATAAGATCCCTTGAGCCTAGGAGTTTGAGGCCATCCTGGGAAACTGAATGAGAATATAATGAGACTCTTCCTCTTCCTGGCTTCTCTCTGAGACCACATCAATCTTTCCTTCTGAATCACTGTCCTGCCAATCACTCTAAACCAGTTGTCCCTACCATGGCAGAATCAACAGGCCCAGCCAAGACCTATAAAATTAGGATCCCCTGAGGGCATCTAAAAACCCACTGGAGGTTTACTCTCACCCAAGGAGATTCTGATGATCTGCTGTGTCTGGGAACCACTGTTCTCCATCTTTGGGCTGGTTTTTAGGGCAGTGGTGCTCAAACTTTAGTGAGCCTCAGAATCACCTGGAGGACTTGTTCAACCACATATTGATGGCCCCATGCCCAGAGTTTCTGATTCAGTAGATATGGAGTACAGCCTAAGAATTTGCATTTCTAACCAGTTCCCTGGTGATGCTGATGCTGCTGGTCCAGGGACCACAGACTTGCTAAAGTGTGATTTGCAGATCAGCATTGATGGGGAGTACCTTAAATGTGCAAAATGTCATGAGCATTGTGCTCCCATGACAGATTTCCGTCAGTGTTTAAGAAACACAGAGTTAGGGAAAAGCTTCACACAGAGAGCTTTTTAAATGCAGATTCCTGGGCTCCATACACTAGCGATTCTGATAGGGCCCAGGAATCTGCATCTTTGTTATCTCCCCATGGCATTCATTCATTCATTCACAGCTCCTGAACCACACTTGCTCAAGAGGTTTGTGACCAGAAGTTTGTTAGCTATAGAATCAGTGGTGGTGTCTGCTACTGAGTATGCAATATCTAGCCTGGCCAGCTTTGTTAGTTGTCTTGGTATAGCAGAGTCTTACCAACCTGGCAGTCACACTGCACTTATTTTTTCCTAGGTATCAGAGACTGTGTGTGCTTTTCAGCAATCTAATCATGACCTGTTAGAATAAGGTAAGGGTTGAAAAGGATTATTTGTGAAGACAGATGCCAAGTATGGAGAAGAGTGTGTGAAATCATTACTTATAGCCATGAGTCAAGGCTATTCTGATTGTAAGTAACAGGAACTTACTCCAGCACACACACACACATAAAATGAAAAGGTTAGTTTTGTGGCAATACATAAGGTATCTAACTGAACATAAGGGAAGGAAGTACAATTACTCTCCTGTTAGTCCAGAGTTGAGGTTATTCTCTGTGGCAGACTGTATTTTCCCAAATTGGCCACAACAATTTTTACATCCCACATGCTCTTCCTGATCCTTGCCAGTCCCACATCATCCTGAATCTTGCCAGTCCCACATCAAGAGGTGGAATCAATGCCCCCTTCTCTTAAAACTACACAGGCCTTTGTGACTGCCTCAACTAACATTTTGTCAAGAATACTCAGTAGTCAACAATTTTCTACTTCACATTGCAACGTATCAGGCAACTCATGACTTCACTCTGCCTCCTTTGTGGTTATGATACACTGGGTCACTTGGTTAAGCTGATGTCTCCTGTGTTCTTATTTAAAGAGCAAAGAAAGTTTTTCAAGACAGACCCCAACTGACTTCCCCTCTCATTTCATCGAGCAGAAAGGATTACCTGGTTGCCACTAACCAACTCATTGACAAAGGAGAGGGACACCCTTGATTAGTTCAGACCAACCATGATTCTGTCTATCCATGGGATGAGGAACACCCTAGTCTCTCTGGAAGTAAAGGTCTGTCAGCCTGTGAGAGACATGACTAATGAGGAGAGCGATCAGAATTGGAAGGATGGCTTTAGGGTAGACAACCAGAAGTGCCTGCCATACCTATGCAATGTCACAGAGCTAGTCAGAGGCAAATCTTTCTCTGATTCCTATCCCAACATAGCATGCTGCCTCCTTGGGAGATTAAGCATTTATTGCTTATAAAATGCTTTATAGGTCTCTTGTGAGAAACTCAATATTTATTTGCCCTATTAGATAAAAACAGGAATTTATTTTTTCTTATTTTCTTTTTAGCATTTCTCAATCTATGACTCTTTGTACTGTGATAATGACATAGCCACATATATTCTCTGCAAAATTTTTTTTTCTTTACAAACAGGCCAATAAATTTCACACAGTGAGTTCATGGAATATGAATAGTATAATTTTAAAGTCCCACTCTAGTGTTCTTTTGCAAAGTTCTAAAGATGGAAAATCAAAAGAAGTTATAATTCCACAGGACAAGGAGTCAAAATTGTGAGTGCTTTTGTGAAGTTTTTCAGGACTGTTAATAACTGTCATCTAAACCTCTCTCATCTGCAGAATTGGGCTGGATTATCAGTGAAATGTAGTTGTCATGAGAATTCTGACACTTTGGAATCTTGTTCCAGCTGGAAACTAGATATGAAAAGCATTAATTTGATTCTGAATCTCTTAAAAGATTCCTTTTCATTGTGAAAATCAAATATAGTGCTTCAGAGCTGGGTATAAGGGGCATTGATTGTCCCAAACAAGTGACTTTACTAGTAATCTATTGTTATGACTTTGTAGTAATCTATTGTTCTGTGCTTTCAGGCAAACTCTCTCTGTCCTGTGATTTAAAGGCTTCAGAGACTAGCTTGTACAGTGCCTAAAATTTTACCACTTGAGTCCTCCTCCCCCCATTTCCTGCAAAAAACTCCACCCACACCCAACCACATCTTCGCTAGGCCAAAACTATCTCTCCTCTCTTTATCCATGTAAAGGGGACCACAGTCATCTTTGCACAGGCTTATGCCACAGGCACCCCCAACACATCCTCAAGCACCAGCCAGTACTTTAGCATGGAAACTTTGGGTTCCATGAACACGTAAGGACACAGAGGCCCAGACAGCCCCATGAAGAATAGAGACAGGAGTAGAGGTGTGTGGGGAGAGGAAACAGGAAAGAATATTGCAGTCAGCTTTTACCTGCTTCACAGTTTTGGGAAAACCAAACTCTCATTTTTAGAGTTTACCTCCCCTTCTATTTTCTGCAATCACTGACCTTGACATTCACCAACCCCTTCTTTTGGTGCCATAACCTTGACTCCAGTAGAATGGTGCTTGTGGTGTATCTAACCTTGTTTTACCCTGAAACAGAAAAACAGGAGATGGCCAAATACCGCAGAGAAAAGTGGGGTTATTTTTGTATGATACCCAAATAAGATTTTTACATAGATTTATCATCTCTTCCATACAATAAATGGGTTTTTAAAATGTGGAGAGATTTCTCAAAACCATTATTCCAGCTATTTTGTTCTTTGGCATTTGCCCACATACCCCAAGAGAAGTAGATATGAAAAAACAATATTTGACCATGTAGCTATAGTTACAGGCCACAGACAGCCAAAGGAACAGAAATTTAAAGATGAATGTAATATGCAACTTTGCCCTGATTCTGTCTCCCTGGATAAACTCTGCTCACCACTTAGATCTAAGTGTTCCCTAGTTCTAGATAATTGACAGGCAGTGGGAGAAGGTAAAGTCAAGTCAAAATTGAACAATGAATAGAAGAGCACATTCTTTCCAAGAAAAATTCCATTTTATGGTGAAATGATGAAAATCCCCTGTTCTTTTGTTTAGATAAATTCTAACCATGTTTATGCTGATTTCTCCAGAGGGAGAAAATGAGATGGTTTCTTTGAAAAGCCATTGACACAAAAAGATTCAAGTTCAATTTGGTCTTATCCTGAAGTTTTGAAGTAAAACAATTCTTTGTAAGAATTTATACATAAGACATTTATTAATTAAGCTTCACAATATTGCTTTGAAGTGAATAGTACTGATTATTTAACCAGTGATGAGATTCTGGCAGAGAAATTGAACAATTAGATTTGTAAAGCATTTAAAAGCTTAGAAAAAAAATCCAGGCACTCCCAATGCTTCACTCTCCATTTTGAATTACTCTTAGGTTTGGAATCAGACATTCAGCATAGAATTACATTAGAAAGGAAATTCTGCTGTGACCCAAACAGAATTGCAATTATAACAAATGGCTTTGAGCATCAGTGTTTCCCATTGGAAATGGATATCCAATGCATATCATATCTAGAAGAGGCCCTTGGGAAGTATAGGAGTGCTTTCACTCCTTTCACAGAGCTGAACATCTTCCCTGACCCCTTCTTCAGTTCTGAGGCAACCTCCATCCCCAAAGTCATTGCTACTACCAGACATTTTTGATATGAACAACCCAAAAGAATCTTGAGTCTCAAAGGCTTTTCCCCAAGGTCTGTATAGTCATCTCCCCTGCACCAGTATCTGCACAAACATGTCAACTCACTTTTGATTCCCAAGTCCAGACATAATCATTGTGGCCACATATTTGTTCAGTCATATTCAGCCCCTAATTACAGGACTTTATAATCACTACCTCATTCTATCCCTCTGCCTATTGCAAAGATTCCTGTCATCCTTGTGCTATGAAGAGCACATTCAATGTTTGCCTCTGGTTTAAGTCATTTCTCCCAAATTTCCTGGTCTTCTCCCCAGATATGTAGTATCCAGTATCCCTTATTCTCATTTTACTCAAGTAAGCAAGGTCTCTCCAGGGGTCCAGTGACACTCACTTTCTTTCTCCTCCTTTGCTACACCAATGTATCCCTTGATTTCTTTCCACATTTTAAGGTCACCTCATCCATTAACTTTTTCATTGATCCAAATGCAACATTTCTTCTCCATACTTTGTGCAATACATTAACTTAATAAATATTAATTGGTATGCCCTAAGTACAAAACACCGTGTGTAACAGGACAGATACAAAGATCATCAGAGATGCAGCCTTACTCAAGGATCTTACTGTCTTGTAGAGAGGTTAAGACATACAGGGGTAATGTAAATAAAACTATTAGAAAGTGTTAAATGTCACTGAAATGATACAGATAAGGTAATATGGGAGTTCAAAATCAGGAAAAATTGCTTGCTTCTTAGCTTAGGCTTGTGGACAAATGGACCAGACAAAGAAAGGTATTTCAGGTATTACAACAGTATCAGCAAAAAAAGGGAGATGGGAAGAAACCAGTAGTAAGGGAGAATGGATGAAGTTCAGGGGTACTAAAATACAGAGTGTATAAAAGGATGTTTGGGGAAATAAATGAGGACCAAGGTAGTTGGCATTGTGTTGATATGTTAATATTCCTAGGTTGTTGTTTTGGAGTCCTGTAAAGCTTGATGAGCAATAAAATGATCCAAACCAGATTCTAGAATGACCAGGCTGACATGGATACAGATAAAAATAAAATAAAGTAAGTTTAGAAAACCATTTCAACCAATTCCAAGGAAAACAGCATTGAGAAAGCAAATTAGGCTAGTGACAATAGGAATGAGAATAAATAAACCTATCTAAGAGAAATTACAAAAGTAGAATCAACAGAAATTGGCAACTGGCTGGATTAGAGGACAAAAAAGACTGGGAAGCAGTTAAGTGACTCCAAGATTTTATACCATGCTGGTATTCAGATGTAGAAGACATATATCTGCTTCTTTATCGAGTCAACAAATACTTATTGAGCACCTACTCTGTGCCCAGAACTAGGCTAGGAATTGCAGACATAGTAGCAAATGAAAAAAAAAAAAAAGAAAGAAATAGACCTGGGCCGTGAGGAAGAGCGAGAGAGGAAGAACGAGAGACATAGACACAGTGTCAGAGATGCTCTGGTAGAGTCTGCCTCAGGATGGTGCCAAGGGTGACAGAGGAATGTACAGTGAAGTCACATGCACCACAGTAAAGAAGCTGAAGAAGCTCATCTCTGAGGACATGCCTCTCCTTAGGTCTTAGCCTCAACTGAAATGAATATATGGATAATTTTGAATTCTTTCTTTCAGTGTTTATTGTCACTCCCCAAAATATGATGTCAATTGCAGTTCTATCAGGTAATGGTACCAGCTTATGTGACATATGGTAAAAAAGGAAGCGACTGATAGCTTGATGAAGCGAAGAGTTCTAGACTCATGGTTCTCAACCTTCCTAAAGCCTCCTAATGCCATGACCCTTTAATACAGTTCCTCATGTTGTGGTGACCCTCGAACATAAAATTATTTTAGTTGCTACTTCATAACTGTAATTTTGCTACTGTTATGAATTGTAATGTCTGATATTTGATATGCAGAATGTACTTTCATCATTACAAAGCGGTCACGACCCACAGGTTGAGAACCACTGTTCTAGATAGAACTAGACTTCCTCACCAGTTCTCCCACTGACCAGCTGGATGAACTTTCACAAGTATTAACTTCTATTGGCCTTAGTTTTCTTATTCATAAAATGGTGATTTAAAAAAAAACTGTTTTACTTATATCATATTGTGTTATAAAAATTAAAAAAGAAAAGCAATCCTCAAAATATAAAATATTATAGAGTTATAAATGTTATTAACTATATCTATTTCAGTCAAGACTTCCACAGAAAGCAAATGGCAGACTTGCATTAGATTGGAAGAAAGTTTATTATTTATGAAGTGAAGGCAGTGGTGAGAAATAGTGCAGCACTTTGAGGCCAGTGACATCAGAGCAGCTGTTATCACATCTGGGCCCAAAAGGATGCGAGATCTGAGTCATTGGATTGAGAAAGAGAAAGTCTGTGGGTTGCAGAAGGCTGTCCATAAGCAACACAGCAAAGGGGAAGCCCAGGAAATAAACAGCTCACTTATTCTCTTCCTTTTCTCCAATCAGCTGGCAGATAGTTGATTAGCCAGAACCAACCAGAAGCCAGAAGAGGTGAGATCCCTTGATGTCATCCATCTATGTCAGCCATGGGGGTCAGCAAGTTGCCTGGAGAAGGTATCTGACCCAGTATCAGTGCTTATCCATTTATTAATCAACTCAGCCAATGTAAAAAGCAATTGAGGGAGCTTGTTAGAAATGAAAGTTTTGAGCCTACCCTAGAAATTCTGATTCTGTAGACCTGGAGAGATGGAAACTAGTAACGTACTGTTTTAATGGGCATCTCACAGAGTCTTCTGCACTTGGCCAGTGGACCACATGTGGAGAACACTGAAGTAGATAGTTGATTTCTAGGTAGGTTAATAAGTTATCTTAAGTTGTTTGGTTTCATATACAATGTTCAGCTTAAACAAGGTATTTTCTTTTATCATAGAGGGGAATCTTAAGAGTAAGATCAGACGAATTCATCAGGAAAGAAGATATTGGATCCTCTTCCCAAGTGACTTGTATATCCTGGAAACTGTGTGAGCCACAGGAATTTGCACTGTTGCTAAGACTCACCATCTGGCATACTTCAAAAGGAGTTTTAAGACCTTTCTTTTCTTCTGAAAGTTAGTAACCAAATCAGCCCAGTAAAGAGACTTTGTAAAAAATATTAAATTTTTTTACACATTTCTTTACCCAAATTTTATAGAACATCACTTTATAAGGATGAGTTTTTAATTTTTCACAGTTTCTGCAGCACTGGAAATCACTGGTTTTCTCCATTTTTGTATCCCCTGTACTAACACACTGAACATATGGTAAGTGCTCAAAAAGTAGCACTTTTGTTACTGGACAGAAAGGAACAGTGAGGTTGGTGTAAGTGTACATTGTAAAATCTAGCGTGTTTCTAAAAAACAAAACAAAATAAACAAAAACCGTCTTTTAAAATGAGGAAGTTAAGCTTCTATTTAAAACCAAACCCAACAAAAGTTCAAATAAGTTTTTAAAATTGTATGCAATTTCAATATTCCTGAAGTGTACTGAGTGGGTCGGTCCAGGAAAGAGAACCCCGCAAATTGCCGTCTGTCAACTCCTTGCAGGCTCCCACTTCTGTGTAGTTGTTATTCAAAGTAACTGAATTTTTTTAGAAATGATTAACTTGTGAAGATGGTGCAACAGTGAAATGTAGGCTTTTCTTTTTAAGAGTATTTCATTGTTTCTGTCATATGCCCCTTTTCATATGTGTGTAACTCACAAAAACAAATTTTAGCAATTAGATTACACAGTTCCAGCCTGAGAGTGAATTTATTTCATTCCAGTGTACACTGCCCATGCAACACCTGTTTCCTGCAGAAGACATTAAGCATTTTGCACACACCTACACATATTCTTGGGGCAGAAATTGCAGCTGTTTGTAATTTTACTGTAAATGTAACCCCAAGTGTGGAATAGAACTAAAATAGTCAGCTATGAGCCATTAAAATTACAAATCACGAAAAGCTTTTGCACAGCTAAGGACACAACATGCAAAGCACAAAGACAACCTTCAGAAAGGGAAAAGATATTTGTAGGGTATGAATCTGACAAAGGATTGATAACTAGAATATACAGAGAATTCAAACTAATCAACAACAAAACAGTGAACAGTCCCATCTACCACTGGGCAAGAGATATGAACAGAACCTTTTCTGAAGAAGATAGACAAATGGCTAACAAATATTTTTAAAAATGTTAATCATCCCTGATCACCAGAGAAATGCAAATCAAAACCAATCTGAGATATCACCTAACCCCAGAGAGAATAGTCCACATCACAAAGTCTCTAAGCTACAGATGCTAATGTGGATGTGGAGAGAATGAAACAGTTTTGCACTGCTGGTGGGACTGCAAACTAATACAATCTCTTTGGAAGGAAGAATGGAGAATCTTCAAGGAACTCAGATTGACCTCCCATTTGATCCCACCATCCCACTACTAGGCATCTACCCAGAAGAAAAAAAATAATTTTAGCATAAGGACATTTGCACTAGATTGTTTATTCCAGCTCAATTTACAATTGCCAAGATGTGGAAACAACCTAAATGCCCATCAACCCAGGAATGGATTAATAAACTGTGGTATATGCATACCATAGAATACTATTTAGTCAATAAAAAATGGAGAATTTATTATAACTTTTGTATTAACCTGGATAAATTTGAAATACATTCTTCTCAGTAAAGTATTACAAGAATGGAAAAGCAAATATCCAAAGTATTCAATACTAATATGAAGCCAATAAATGATCTAATACACACTCAGATGAGAGAAAAACTCAAATCATTTCAAGGTGAGGGATGGGGAAATGAGGGAGTGGAGAGAAGAGAGGTGAGAGGGACATGGATGTGCCCCCACTTACCGGGCACAATGTTAGGGTGTATGACATACCTCTTGGGAGGTGGGACGCAATTATAAGAGAGACTCTACCTAACAAATGCAAACATTGTAACTTAATTCTTTGTATCCTCAAATTAACCTCAAACAATAAAATTAATAAAGAAAAAGAAAAAAGAAAATTAGAAATCATGCAGACGATCCTTTCCTAGTAGTGTAAAATAAAGAACAAGATAGTTATTCAATAATTTCCAAGAGCATTGAGCACAGTTTAATTATTTCTGAATATGAAAACTGTTTTCAAATTTTCCTTCCATGGAATGGAACAGCCTATTGCCACAGGAAAACCCTCTCTTTACTAAACCTCTTTTGCTACTTTTTTATCAGTCTTTCAAAGAGATAATAATTAGTTTCTGTACTTAACTGCATTCATTTAATCGTACATTCTAGCCAGTGAAAGTGAGTTAGTTCTTTCTTATCTGAAAGTAAATTATCCAAATACCAGAAGATTGTTATCGTAAACTCTCTGTGGTTGGCTAATTGTGATCCCATATACAATACTAATTCATTTCGGATGTTTTCTCTGTTGGTGTGGTTATTTTCAGCTTCAAGTAAGAGAGGACCACACATAGAGGCTGAAAGAATGAGGGGCTTTATTCTCACATCAGAAAGAGTCCCAATAAGAGAGGCTCTAGAGTTGATTAACTAACAACTTGTGCACACTATCAAAGACCCAGGTTCTTGCCATGTTTAGGCTCTTTAATCTGAATTTCCAGAGATGAAAAAGGACAGTGTATCCATTCAGGTTCTCTGAAAAACAGAATCAGAAGGAGATATATGTCATTTCAAGTATTTGGCTTATGTAACTGTGGGAGCTGACAAGTCAAAATTAGTTGGAAACCCTCAGGTCTGAGAAGGTGCTACAGTTTTGAGGAAAGATTTCTTCTTCCTCAGGGAAAACTGTTTTGTCCTTAAGGGCTTTCAAACTGATTGGATAAATAAAGCCCATCCAGATTATCACAGATAACTTCCTTTACTTAAAGTCAACTGCTTATAGATAGTGACTCTTGGTTTCATTCACAAAGCTGGCTCCCCTATGTCTTACCTCTAATCACTCCTTCACTTCTTTTAGACCTTTCTCAGCCTTACCCAACAACGTCTCCCCCAGGTCCCCCTTCTGAAAGAGGCTCACTCAAGGCAATACCAAACCCCAATTACTCCCCCCTAAACTCCTAAAAAAATTGGCATCCCCATCCAGCCTGAAGCAGTTTTGAAAGAGTTCTGCGCCTGCATTTCTTAAAATAAAAAAATGGGGAGTTGTGAGAAAGGAGTTCTCATAACCCTGACAGGAGCACAGCCATTTAACAAATCAGGTCAGAAAACAAAAGTCCCTTCTTCCCCAGATTCCTGGAGTGCTTGCAAGGCTGGATTTTCTGGAAACACCCTACCTATACCCTGACCCTAAGAATACACTCAGGTCCTGACTAGGGAAGAGCCCCAGGCGGTACTCTCAGCTCACTGCCCCATTCCAGTTATATGGATAAGGCTAATAAAAGCCTTTTGCAACTCGGTGGGAGCTGAGCTGACACCTGCTCAGACTCCTTTTTCCTTTTCCCCTCTATTAAAGTCTTTCTCTGTCCATGGAGTGGCCTCCTCTCCTTTCTTGCAGACCCTCACCCAGGTTCTATGCCAGAACTTCTCAGTGACTACATATATAAGATACCTTCACAGATATATCTATATTAGTGTTTAACTGAGTAGCTGGGTACTGTAAACTCGCTAAGTTGACACATAAAACTAACCATCACAAACAGTTTCTTCCTTGTACAATTCTTCTTAAGAACAAAAAAAGAAAAAACACCTTTCCCAGAAGCTCCCCCAGCAGACCTCCTCTCAATTTTCATTGGCCAGTCCTGGGATCTTTATACCTCATGAAATAAATCCCCTCAAGGAGACTGAACTCAAGACTGGTTTAAATCAGTGGAGTTTTAGCTAAGCCATGTGAGGTAAGAGTAGAAGTTAGAACTAAATCTGAGCTGTGCCACGTGGAAGAAGGGGAAAATTGTTTGGGGGTAGGTGAAAAGAGTATCTGCTATATAGTAGGAGCTAGATAAATATTTGCATGAATACATAAGCCAATGAATGAAGCTGATAAATGCTGGAGATATTGAGTGCTGGTAGTTTTCTCCAAAGATATATCCCCCTGGTCAAGACATGACTTCAGCAAGCAAATGGTATTTATGCTATATGCAGGAAGTGTGACTCTCAGCATAACATCACATTGAGATTTTTGCCACACCCTACTAAGGATCATCACTCAGAAGTACTGAGAGACTGCTAACTCTAGGGGTTGAACTGAAAAAAGAAAGGTAGAGGAATACCATTCTAAATTTAGTAATTAATACATATTAGTGTAAAGCTTTCTTGTTGACATACTTAAACTCCTAATTCTAGAACATACACTAAGCTATTGCTTTTTGATGAATAAGTTGACAGCTAGAAAAATCTCCCAGGAAAGCAGAGAATCTTAACTGGGGACCATGATTTACCCCAAGGAGTAACAAGGTGTGCTCAGAAAAAAAGAAAAAAAAAAAAAAACACAGATGCTTTTCTTGTGCCTGCTACAGAGTTCTCTGTATGTTTAGCTCTCTTATCAGGGCTTATATGGACCATGTTCATGTGACCATGTGATCTAAACAAGATGGAGAGGTGTTCACAGTGAATGGAGGAGCGATTTATCTCATATGCATAGGTACACATGCACACATTCCTCCAACACCACCACACCTAGTATTTACTACTATTTTTTCACTTCCTTAACAACTAGGTGCTGTGTTACATTCCCTTTGTATTAATTTCCTGGGGAAAAATTGTTTTCTTCCAGTCAAGAAGTTATATTCCAGCTGATTAAAATGTCACTTTATGCATTAAAAATATTAATGGGCAGCTGTAAGGAACTCCTGGGGTGAAGAGGAAATCTGTGACTAATTCTTCTTTCATAAGTGATGCTTTCTTTAGCTGGTGCTGCTAAAACTAACTTTGGAGACTTTTGAAGACTATTGACATTTCCTTGTCATTTTCCAAATCTGAAGTGAGAAACTTTTCAAAACTGGAATGCTAAAGGGACAGGGAATGTACTTCAGTTTCATTCAGTGAGGGAATAGTGAACGTTTTCTAGCAGTGTTTTGTCTACACAGAGAAGTTTAAATTATTTGGTGCCCCTAAAAATTGAAAATAAGAGTTTATGGTTATAGTGGGTAGTGGGCCCTTAAGTGGGGATGAGAGGAAATAAAGTCTAGCACATCATTGCTCTACCCATCCAGAAAATGAGTGGGGGGGAAAAAGGCCTCATTTGCCCTCACTACTTTGAGTTTGACTTCTAGGTTTCAATGACAGGTACTCCTTAGCAAATTGTTGGGTGAATTTGGTGGAATTAGACATGCACGTGCAAATACACTGCCAAAGTGCACGTCTCAAAGTGAGTCTGTTTTGTTTCTAGATGCCACAGAATTTGGAGTTCTTATCTCTATCTTCATATTTTCATCTGTGATGTGAAGTCAACAGTTCCCAAAGATATTACTTAGACAATTTTGTCCCTTAAAACAAAGCCCAAGTGTGTCGCTGTAGAGCAGGCATTCTAACAATAGGTATTGTTATTCTATTGAAGGAACTTGAGATAACATATGAGCATGCTTTCTAAGATGTAAAATGCTATTTAAATTTAAGTTTTATTGCTATGGCATGGTTGAGATAAACTTTGTAGTGAATTTCTGATTGAACTGCAGTTTGCAGTTTCTGGAGCCCACTTTCTCTTTAAGTTTGTAGTTTTTATCAATTGCTATTTAATTACTTTAAGTTATCCAAGTGCTTTTTTTTTTTTTTTTTTTTTGCAGTTTTTTGGCCAGGGCTGTGTTTGAACCCACCACCCTTAGCATATGGGGCCGGCACCCTGCTCCTTGAGTCACAGGCACTGCCTAAGCATTTTTGTATTCTTTCTCTGATACAGCATTAGACTAAATATCTTAGTAGATTTAATGTAAAAATTGACAGAGACATATATTTTTGGTTTAGGGACATTAAAAGGCAGATATTCAGGAAAGTGCTTTCAAAAACAAAGAGTTTGCAATCTGCCAAAGTCCGTGGTTCTCACCAACTGTCCCATCATCAGCAAGGATCGTGCACAGAAGCGCTTTCCCTGACATCAGACCCCCAGCAGGTTCCAAACATGATCAGGTCCTCTAGTAGTGTAAAGAGGCCCACACCACTTTATTTTTAGACTCTTGGTAACTTAAACAATGAAGAAATACCACAATAGGGTTAACAAAATGATGATTTATTTTAATGTTAATGCTCAACTAATTAATGCTCTTAACACAAATGAATAGATAAAAAGACTTAATGATAGCCTTTTTTCATAGAGAATTATATGTCTTAATTGAAGGTTTTTCTTGTATGGAAACCTAAGCCAGATTGCCTTCCCACCCCAATCGTGAGCCATGTGTTCCCCAGTCTGTCTGCTCACCCCTCCCCCGCCCCCTGCCTCCCCAGGACCCACTATCTGGCTACTAAGGCCCTCAGATATATAGCCCTGCTAATATGTGGCCTCGCCCTTGTCTTGTCTTCAAGATGACAGTGTCTCATAGCTTATTACCAGTTGCTGGAGCTTTTCTCAAATTGGTTCTCTCACTTCAAAAGCCCTCTTCTTGTTTCAAAACACCAGAGCAGACAAACTGATGCTAAATTTGGTAATTTGTAAAGCAACCCCTTGGATTAGAAAAGAAGTTGGTATTGCTATTTTGTTCCATTGTGCACAGATAACACTCAACGTCCTAATAGAACTAAAATATATTACTGCCTCGGGGCAGAAAAGGGGAGAAGAGGGAGAGAAGAGGGGACAGGAGAGAGAGGAGAGGAGAGAGAGGAGAGGAAGGCTATATTCATAAGTAGTCAGTTTCTCTCCTGAAAAACTCCACATTCAGAAGATATATGTTTTACACAAATTCTGGCTCCTGCTTGCACAACCTAATACCCTAATATACCTGAGGGTTCTTTGACTTAATGAGGTTCCTCCCCAACCCATGATTCATCTACACGCCCCATATATCTCCTGTCTCACAATCAACTCAGAGCAACTGGTAGAGACTAAGAGATTAAATTCTGAAAGGAAGCCTCCTCATAATAGAAAATCCAATTAACTTTAGACACAGTAGCTGCACCAGCAGCAGCACTGTAATTTTGCCTTCTATGAAAATGGTTTAGCTGTTCATTAAGTAGCATGTCAAAAATTAAACAATGCCAATTATTTTCCTTGTCCCGGTATCTAGCATTATCTGGGGAATTGCATGAGAAGACTGATTAGTGATATACATTTTAACTAGATTAATTCATGGAATCTTTGGGTTTTTTCCTGCGGGATCTCTTCTTGTATCTCCTGGTGTAAGGTAAAATAATTATCTCTGGGGAACCCAAACTGAACCCCATTCAATGGTTTGAGATTGTGAAATGATGTTGATAAAGTTGATGTCATTTTTAGCTGTCTTAAGTGAAAAGTAACATTAAATAGTGATAGTATCACGTTTACATTCTCCAATGCTGTGAGAGAAAAGCAAGAGAGTGATTGTTATTCCTGCTTATTCCAGCAGGTGAGTGAAGGGGTATGGGGCAGCAGGGACAGTGGGTGGAGGAGAGCTGAGAAGCCACACAACTGGCTCAAATTTTTATATGGGATTATTAGTAGAGCTAGAAGCAAAAGCCAGGGCTTGACACCAAGGCAAGTGATCAGCCTTTTCCTATTGACAAAACTGACATGCCCTGAGTTTCTATTCATGCCCTATTTTCATTACTTTTTTACAGTTTTTACTTTGTTACATTTGTTAAAAATATTGATTCTTTTACCACAAAATTTTGAAGGATGGAAAGATGATTATAACAAAATCCCTGTCCTCCAAAGGGTTAGAACAGTACCACAAACACAAAGCAAAAAAATAAGTAGCATATTAGACATATAATAAATTATATTAAAGCCTTTTATAAGTAGGTAAAATGTAAATTATATCTGAGTATACATGCATACTTATAAGTGCTAGGGTGGTATAAAAATTAAAGAAGATCTCATTTGGTTGGGAGCAAAGGAAAATCAGGGATAGCTAATGAGAGAAGACGGGAGGGAGGTTGGGCTACACTTCCCTTCCCCAAGGTTTTTTTCGGTTTAGTCACTGTGCCCTTCCCTATATTGAAGATTCTCCAATATAATGTGAAGATGACTCAGAGAACTTCTTAAAAGTACAGATACATAGATCTTGCCCTCAACATCTCACTTCCAGAGACTTGCAGCAGGATCCTGAAATCTGCATTTTTAGTCACCCACCATAGGGCTAGAGTCAAGCTTTGGAACTATGCCTGGGAAAGAGCCATGCTCCTCTTCTAATGGAGGAAGAGCTCAAACTTGGAAGACATGAACGGTGGAGGAATCCACACACGGTGGTCTTTGGTAACTCTTACGCTTATGTCATGGTAGAATAGGATTGAAAGAGGAGTGGAAAAGAAAGGTAGGTACTTAACAAACATAGGCTTCCTTTCCTCTGGTGTACTTGGACCTCGCCCATCTGAGAGCATCAGAGAAATCTGACTCCTAATACCGCTTCAACTTTCAGGTCCATCTCCTACATTTCCTCTGACCCTTGTATTGTGCTCCATCTGGGGCACGACTGCTCTCATTTTGCATTTATGAATAGTTTGAGGCTATATTTAGGCCTCTCCAGTCATGAGGTACCTACATTTCTGTATACAGCCTATAAGGTTTTTTTTTCCTTTTTTCTTTTTTTTTAGAATTCCAGAAATTCATGAGAAAGAAAGCTCTTAATATTAGGTCACTTAGTCAATTACCTCCTTTCCTGCCTAATGCAAGATGATTCCCAATAGCCCTGTTTCTAGCACTCTGTTGCCTATTTTTAAATGTACTAACTGCTGGTGATTCTGCCACCCCCCTCAGGAGACCATTATCCTGGCTCCTGATTCTCAGTGTCAGGGGGCTTTCCTTGGTAATTAGCTCCAACTAGCTATTTCTTCCTTTTCCCATTATCTTTGGATATCAATTCCCTTGTAATGGCATTATTTCTCACACATTAGTTATGTATTTTTAGATAGTTTCCACAGTTTCACAATCCACTCTTAAAAAGAGTTGAACTACATTGTATAGCCTGTGTCTTAATTAATCATGCTGCTGGAGGGTGAAGATGGAGTTAATGGAATTGGTCACTGGGTTCTCCTGTTTCTAGCAACACATTGCATTCCCCTGTGCCTGCATCACCATACTTGTCCACATTGATTTTATCAGTCTGTGGTCACCCTCCTCTACAAAAGCAGTATCTCTTTAAGTATAATGTGTCTAGGGCATAGGAGAGGATACAAGAAAAAGCCATTTCCTTATCTGAAAAATGAGCAGGAAGGAGAATACTCAGATTTCTACAAATGTTTAATGATATCAGGCGTGCAAATAATTTAGCAAAATGCTCAGCAGGCAGCAAACATAATAAAATCTTGAGGCATATCTATATACTAAGATGGGTACAGCTGTGGAAATCAAATAAGCCACAAGCTATTTTTAGCTTTCTCTCTCATTTACTGTTGTACGACCTTGTCAACATTTACATGCAATTATTTATGTATAATATTTCACAATTTGCTGACTGAGAGTTCCTTGAAGCGATGTATTATGTCTTATAAATCTTTATGCCCAATAGATCAACCAAAGTTGTCTAACCTCCCTGACGCTCAATATTCCCATCTGTGAAACAAGGTACATGTCATATACTTCTCTTTCAGAGACATTTTATGCCCTCAGTCATAGCTTCTTAGTACCATTTTGCTCCAACCTTTGCTGCAGCTGCTAGATGTGCATAGGTATGGCCTGATAGATCTCCTCTGCTGTACCCTGAGGTTTCCTACTATCACTCAAAGACATGTACAGAATCCTGACTGCAGGAAGAGAGAAGCCTCCTAACATCTAAGCAGTGATGCACACAGGGGAGATCATGGTTATCACAACCAAGGGAGGGATATGTTCTGGCACCTAATAGTTAGAGACCAGTGTAGGATGCTATAAATATACTGTACAGAATAGCTCCCAACATCAAAGAATTAGCAAGGCCAAATGTCAGTGGTGCCACTGTTAAGAAAATCTATCCTAAAAACTTCAGAAACCTCATCTGAGGAAGACACTTCATAAGATATTATCCTCTCCTTCATATTGTTCCCTCCTCTCCCCTCACTGTCTCTAGACTGGACCCACTTGTAGGTTATTTCTGTAACCTATAAGTGTATATACTAAACAGCTAGCAGAATCCTGAAATGGTTTCTATGCTGCGGAGTAAGAGTTACAATGATAGGAATGTTTAGATCACAGCTCCACTGTGGGCTATATATTGTCCTAGCTCTGGGATAGCACAACCAAAGAATTGAAAGACCTGGTTGATACACCCAGAATAAACCAGGGAAACAGGTGTAAGGGCAGATCTTAAGAGTGCTCATATATAAAGTTAGAGTATAAGGCTAGAGAGGGAAGAATTTGATGGCATTGGAATACTCTCCAGTGACATGAGTTCAAAGTCTTAGCAAGGACATACAGAATTGGTCCTTATACACTGCTGGGTTTATTCCTTAAAGCTTGGACCTTTTCAAAATAATTAAGTAAATCAGGCCGGGCATAATATTAGGGAAGGAATCAAAAGGCTCAGGGAGGTGGGAATGTTGTAATGGATTTATTGTGCTAAATCAAAGAACTCATCACAAACTATGTTACCTGAGGTAGTCTACAGAACACTCTTACGTTCAGTCCACACAGAATGAGTGGTAACGGGAATGCCAACATTGTGGAGAATGCTCGGTTGTGACTGCTGACAGTGGGAGGTAAGATGTTGGAAATAGTTTACCCAATATCTGTGGAAATGATAGAATTGTGAAATAGGAGAAGCTAAAATGTCATCATAGAAACAGAATGGTCATAATCACTGAATAGGCAGTGAGGCCAGAGTAACAATCAGGGTACTGTGATCTGTAGGGATCTGTAGCAATTGTTACCAGGGGATCAAGATGGATGAGTGGCCAACTAGAGTTTTGCTATATCCACATACCGCAGGTGAGATCTGGAAATCAAAAAATTGATGTCAGTTGTCAAAATGAAAAGTTACAGTCACTCACCCATTTCTAGATCTAAGCCTGTTCCCAGACCCAGAGCTCAGTCTCTGATGTAGAGCTCATTGACTATCAAAAAGGTTAGGTCCTATTTAGAAGTATTTCTCAACACCACTGCAACTATATAAAATAAATATCTCCTTATTCTTCCTCAAAGGGACCTGAAGCCATTTACCAGGAAGCCAGATGTATGTATACTGGGGAAAAGAGAATATTAAGAACATTCAAGGATTGTTAAATAAGAGTCTGAGCTAACTCAGATAGTAAGGAATTCAAAATGCTATTGTGATCCTTCATTAGAGAGAGGTTTATGGAAGCCAGACAGTGAATAAAACCCTGGGCCATGTTCATCTCATAGTAGTCTAATGGATCCACAGATCATCTGTGTAATCATTTGCCTAGTCCATTAATGCAATCCAAATTAGTTCTGTGGCAGTAGTAAGTCCTAACTTACCAGTAACATTGAGTGTAAAAGGACTAAACCCTTCAGTTGAAAGAATTGCACATAAACTTTATGGCATTGGATACCTCAACACTCAACTTTCAGTATTGGACAGATCATTCAGATAGAAAATGAACAAAGAATCATTGGACTTAAACCTAAAACTGTACTATTGCCAAATAGCCCTAACAGATATTTACAGAACATTTCATCCAACAGCTATAGAACACACATTCTTCTCTTCAGTTAATGGTACATTCTCAAGGATAGACCATATGTTAGTCCACATAACAACTCTTAAAAAAATTTTAAAAAACTGAAACATATCCAAGCATTTTCTCTGAACATAATGGGATAAAACTAGAAATCAATAACAAGAGAAACATTGGAAAATATAAAAACACATGAAAATTAAACAACATGATCCTGAATGGCTACTGTGTCAATGAAGAGATCAAGAAGTAAATTTAAAAATTTCCATGATTGCATTAATGCACACAGCTATGATTTAATAAAAAAAATTCTAAAAATAAATGACAAGGAAAACACAACATATCAAAACCTATGGGATACAGTAAAAGGAGCAATATGAAGAAAGTGTATAGCAATAAGTGCCTATATCAAAAAAGTAGAAAAAGCTTTAAATTAACAACCTAATTACACATCTCAAAGAACTAGAAAAACAAGAGAAAACCAAAACCCAAAATTAATAGAAGTAAATAAATAATAAAGATCAGAGCAGAAGTAAGTGAAATTGAAACATAAAAAATACAAAGATCAACAAAATGAAAAGTTTTGTTTTTGAAATGATAAACAAAATTAACACACCTTTAGCCAGAAGAATAAAAAAAAAAGAGAGAAACACAAATAAATAAAATCAGACATAAAAGAGAAACATTAAAACCGATACTGAAGGGAGGTGCCTGTGGCTCAGCAAGTAGGGCACCGGCCCCATATGCCAAAGGTGGCAGGTTCAAACCCAGCCTCGGCTGAACTGCAAAACAAAAAAATAGCCGGGCATTGTGGCAGGCACCTGTAGTCCCAGCTACTTGGGAGGCTGAGGCAAGAGAATCACCTAAGCCCAGGAGCTGGAGGTTGCTGTGAGCTGTGTGACGCCACGGCACTCTACCGAGGGTGATAAAGTAAGACTCTCTCTACCAAAAAAAAAAAAAAGATACTGAAGAAATAAATCCAAGGCTACTTAGAGACCACTGTATGCCAATAAATTGGGAAACATAGAAGAAACAGATAAATTCCTAGACACATACAACCTACCAAGAATGAACCAGGAAGAATTCCAAAATATGAATAAGCCAATAACAAGTAATGAAATGAAAGCAGTAATAAAAAGTCTCCCATCAAGAAAAGCTCAGGATCTAATGACTTTACTGCTGAATTCCATGAATTTTTCAAAGAATTAATACCTATCCTATTTAAACTATTCCAAAAATACAAGGATGAAGAAATACTACCAAAACTTATTTTACAAAGCCTGTATCACCCTGATACCAAAATCAAAGATACACCCTAAAATGGAAACTATAGGCCAATATTTATGATAAACATAGATACAAAAATTTTCAATAAAATACTAGCAAACAGAATTCAACAACACATTAAAAAATTATTTACTGGAGATTTGCCAACTCAGGGGAGGAGCAAGACAGCAGCCAAATAACAGCTTCCTTGCAACTGGCCATAGTAAGACTGAGGAGAGAAGACTTCAGGCATCTCTGGCTAGTGGGATCTACCCAAAAACATACCTTTGGAAACACAGGGAGTCAATAAGAGACTTCTGCACCCCATGAGGAGGACAAAAGCAGTGGAGAACTGGCAAGTGGTTGCATGCATTCGTTAAGTTCAATCCTGCCTGCAGCTGTAAGTACAGCAGCAGTGAGATTACAAACTGGAAAGGCCTTCCCTGGGAGCTGTTTTGTTTTTTTGGACTTGGGGACTCAACTGAACTACCTTGGAAGAGCTTGGGTGAGAGTGCAGAGGACTTTAAGCATTGTCTAGGGCCCCGGACCAAGCCCAAATGGAGCTAATAGTGTTTGGCTATGGGCCGCGTGGAGCCATTGTGGGAGAATGACCCGGCAAGCTCTGCCCTCAGGGTCAGAAAGCTAGGATCAGGCGGGAGATCTTGGGTGAGTAATCTAGTTACTAAGCAGCCTAAAGGTGGATACTGAGATGCCTTATAGCCTTGGCCCTCAGGGGCATAGAGTGAGACTGGTTTTGGCACATTGGATGCATCAAAACCCTAAGCCAGAGGCATGGCAACTTAAAGAGCAAGAGGAAGTGAAAGGAAAATTAGGGCAAGGAAACAGATAAAAGAAAACGCTCATGAGGAAGAATCAGCAGGAAAATGCTGGCAACATGAAAAACCAGTCAAGAGCAACCCCCGCAAGGGACCGTTAGGTAGCTAATGCAGAGGATTCCACCTATAAAGAAATGTTAGAAATGACAGAAAGGGAATTTAGAATACAGATGATGGAAACAATGAAGGAAACTGCTGATAAAATGGAAAATAACCAAAAGGAAATCCAAAAACAGAATCAAATAAGAGATGAACAATATGAAGAATATAGAAAGGATGTAGCAGAGCTGAAGGAACTGAAGAAGTCAATTAGGGAACTTAAAGATGCAATAGAAAGTATCAACAACAGATT
>CAUYON010011948.1:0-18087 GCA_963573935.1 Arctocebus calabarensis | reverse complement strand
ATATAGTGATCAAGGAAATGCCATGAAGGATATCTGTAACAGTATGATCAAAATATTTCTGAATGTATATGAATCGTGCCCTGTGATTGCACCAATGTACATAATTATGATTCAATAAAATTATTAAAAAAAAAAATATTTCTGAATGTATATGAATCGTGCCCTGTGATTGCACCAATGTACATAATTATGATTCAATAAAATTATTAAAAAATATATATATATAATTAAAGATAAATTAAAGATATAAATATAATTTAATAAGATAAATTATAATTAAAGATATAATTATATTATAATATAATATAATAACTTATTCTTAATTGTATTCCTAAAAAGTATTCATTTTAGAAAACTATTTTCAGAACTAAAGACATAATGTGAAGTACTGGAAAATGTTTTAGAATGTATTTAAGAGAAAAGTCTTTTTTTATTAAAAGATAAATATATTTTCAAACAATGTTTTTTTAAATCATGTTTCCTCAAAGGCAAAATATACCATTAATTCTAAAATGTTAAGTTGAACAACTGAAATATATTATAAGTCAGTAATCTGAACTGTAAACAGAATAGAAATAAGTGTAAGTGTAAAAGAAATCACTTTTGTCAAAACAAAAAAAAGGTATTTATTATTTGCTCAGTATCTCTGGAAATGCCTAAAAAATTGACATGTGTACTGTGCAATTAATAAAAACACTCTAATCAGACTACAGAGTTAGTTCAGTGAAGACATCACTGCTGGTGCAAAAGGGAACAAGACAGCCCAGCATATACCACTGACTAGATACTGAGATGTGTTCAAAAGAACTGTCTGCCTCTCAGCCCAAAACATACCTGCCCTCAATGCTTCTACCTCTGCCCAAATGATCTCTACACAGTCCCTTCTTCTTGGCATCACTTGTTCCCTGTTCAAAGGATAAAGAATGATCATTTGATTAGCAAAGTTTACATTATGTGCCCAAGTCCTAAAGCCAGCACCTGCATTTTGCAGGTTCTACAAGCGGCAAATTAGCTTGGCCTCTTACGGTGAAAGATTCTCCAAACATAAAAGGGGAAGTTAAAGTGTTTTAGGAAAACCAAAACACAATGACAAATGATCACTACAGTTCACCCCTTCAGCTGCCTAACATCAGAATAGAATGTTCTTCCCATACCATGTAGCATGGCATGGCTCTTAGTTTGTGCTAGGCATCCTTGTAAACATTTCACATATACAGCATTTATTCTTCACTACAACCCTGTGAGGTAAGTTCTAGGACGCTTCCCAATTTACCAGTGAAAGAAATGAAGCAAAGAAAAATTAAATAGCTTTCTCAAGGTCTCAAACCCTTGAATAATACTATAGACTTGCATAATATGATTCAACTCCTTTTACAACCAAAGCTGCACTTTCTCTTTAAAACTTATCAACCACAAGTTCTTATCACTTACTTCATTCAGTTCTAGATCCAAGGTATCTTGGTAATGGCCATTGTTCCTCTTTTTATGCCATAATCCCTTTTCAACATTCTAATTGGTAAATTTAAGAATAACAAGATTTCTTATAATTTTCATAATTAACAAAACATGCATTAAATACTTAGAAAGGTAGGAGAAAACTGGTTAAGATATGCAAATGCAAATAGCAGAGTACAGAAAATGATATGGATTAAGGCAACAGTCCTCCTTTCTGCAGCCAATCACAGGGCCCCTGTTGGTATTAAGGATCTCCTCCCTCTACTGCCCATTTAATTTTCCCTTTTCTCTCAGCTAGCATTTTTGCTTGCTAGAGTTCTTTATGTGTGGATGACTAAACATTTGCTGCTGAAGGATCTAAGCTCTTAGTGATTCTACCAAGTAGGGGAAAAACAGTAAATCATTTCCTTACTCATCACAAGGTTAATGGCGGTGGCCCTTATAACAAAAGATAGATTAACAGGACAAAAGCAGATAAATTTTTTTTAATATAAGTTTTCCCTCACACAGGAGCCTTTAGAAATGAAGACTCAAAGAAATGGTGCGATATGTGTATATATATATATTTTTTTTAGAGAGACAGAGTCTCATTTTACCACCCTCAATAGAGTGCTGTGGCATCACGGCTCACAGCAACCTCCAACTCCTGGGCTTAGGTGATTCTCTTGCCTCAGCCTCCCCAGTAGCTGAGACTACAGGCACCCACCAGAACGCCTGGCTATTTTTTGTTGCAGTTTGGTAGAGGCCGGGTTCAAACCCACCACCCTCGGTATATGGGGCTGGCACCCTACCTACTGAGCCATAGGTGCCTCCTAGGGAGATATATGTGTTTTTATGGACAGTCTTATAGGAGTATAATTGAAGAACAAAATAGTTTCAATCTATGCGTTATAATAAACTGGTGGGGAAGGACTTAGCAAGTCCTGTTTGCTCAGTTTTTTCTTGATGTCTCTGTGTGACATTCCTTCCTTCTGGGTATAAGACAGGATACCTGTCACATAAGGATCTTCAGGGCAGAAGGGAAGGAGAAGGTCAGCTGGTGACCTTTTTAGCTTTTATGGCTTACGGAGAGGGGAATCCTAATTTCTATGGCCTACTTCAGGAGAAAGCAAGCAGGAAAAGGTCAGAGAGAAAGTTCTACTTCTGCTCCTTTCTCAAGTTCCAGTGTGTCACATTTTGGGGTAGTATTTCCTGCTGGATTAGTCTTGATAATATTTCCTATTATCACTGTCCATTGGATGTAGCCCTACCAGGAGCACACCCAGGTATCTACCTCAATTGTGTAACAGTAGCTTTATCTGAGTCAATAACACAACACTACGTTTGCCTGTTTAATCAATATAAATAAGGAACTTGAAAGGACTAGTTAATATTTCAGTTTTCAGTTCAGTGTAACCATTATTATTTCCTCAGGTAGAAACATTACTCCTTTGAATACTAAGATCTTTCCATTAGCAAACCCTAAAGTTATAGAAATGGGAAATGAAAATCACGAGTGTTTTATTAGGTGTAATGAGAAGAAGGTGCTACTTCCACTTTTTCTCATTGGTTCCCAGACCTACGAGACCTATGGGGGAAGCTGGAACATACATTGATCACGGTGCAGATCAAATACTGTGTCCCATAAAAGAGCATCCTAACCTCACATTTGTCTTTCAGTTGACACAGTGACTATGTCTTCAATAGGATATATCAGTTCATAAACCAACCTGCTTCTGGGTAATAGAGTTCATGGTTAACCAGTGAATCACATGGAAATTAGCCAGCTCATCACCTTACTTCTTTTGCTAAGGGATGAGCTGTTTGGTTGCGGAGTGTCCAACCTGTAGCCCGTGGCCTGCTTGCAGATTATTTGAGGACTGTTTTGCTTGTCTGTGATGTCAGGTATTGAGGAAAGTATGCACAAATCTTTTCTTTTGCACATCAGTTTTCATTAGAGTTTGTGTATTTAATGTGTACCCCAAGAAAACTCTTCTTTTTCCAGGGTGGAGCAGGAAAAAAAAAAGGTTGGACGGTACTGGTGGGTAATATTGTGTGATATAGTGTGACTGTGTTTATGGTATTCAATACATGGATGATGGTTCTAGGATAAGCAAGATGGGCAGAAGGAAATAAAAATATATATTTTTTTTGCATAGAAAAGTAAATTTTTTATTGTTGAAATTACAAATAATTTTTCTGAACTTAGAAAGGTTTTCAGTAATCACTTCAAAACTTCTAGAGAACAGTTTCCCATAGTAATGTGTTTTTTCCACCACTAAAAAAAGGATAGATTTTTATCTGGGAACAATCCTTAACACAGAGTCCATTTCCCCAATAAATTCCCCTCACAGCTAGACATTACCTTCCATAAATAAGCTCTTCAGCCAACTGTTTGTGAAGAAAAATTTGCTACCAGACTATTGCCCTTGTTCTTCTTACTCACTTAAAATCAGATTTTGTAGGTATTTAGTGACAAACTCTTATTATTTGGATATATTTGTCCAAATATGTACTGATATATACTATCAGACAAAAAAATAATCTGTTAATATCTGAAGATAAATCTCAATTTAGACAATAAGGATTTTATTTGTATGACGATTGCTGATGTCAACTGTTGATTAAGATATTCTATCTTGATTAATGCCCTTATTCCATAGTCACTTTTTTCAAAGATGTATTCAAATTTCACAGGCCATACAATTCACAGTAATGACCTAGACTTGGATAATAGCTTCTAAAACATATAATCAGTCATGACAGGTGACAGGTGATCAATCAGATCATTGACAAGAGATCATCCTATTTAAAAAAAAAAAGCAAGGGTGGCGCCTGTGACTCAAAGGCATGGGGTGCCGGCCCCCTATGCCAGAGGTGGTGGGTTCAGACCCAGCCCCGGCCAAACACTGTAAAAAAAAATAAAGCCACAAATTTGTGCTTTCTTCCCCTTCTCTGGACAAAAACCAGTCATGGAGATTTTAGGATATATTGCATAGAGTGACTCCCATAAACAAATCAGTCCCTCAGAAGCACAGGATGAGAAGGATGTTTTGGAAATACTTCCTGTAAGAATCTCACTACATTAAAAATTATAACCTACATATCTGTGTTTTTTTCAGAGCCTTTCCAACAAAGACTCTATTAACAGCTCTACAAGTAGGGGAATACATTATCCTCATGCAGATGCATTCGGTTTGTTTTTCTTGGCCTTCAGCACCGGAGGCAGAGAGATCTTAAAGGCTGCCTCGCAGATAGGGCTGAAATTGCAGAATACTGACAAACACACAGAACAGACACAGCCAATTTCAATGAGATTTCGATGACAGAAGCAGGCGGCCCTGCAGTCAACATGAACTGGGGGTGGGAGGATTAACTGAGATCTCTGATCTTGATCAGGAAGGAAAACCCACAGCGAATAGTGCAGACATGAGGGCATCTGAGGGACCTTCAAGAACAGGCGTCTTATGATGTCACAAGCCTATTGGAGGAGCTCTGAATCAGAGTCTAAAATGCAGGCATCAATCAAAATATTCTGTTTCTGTGCTGCAAAGAGGACATTCATGAAGTTCATATACTGCAATGCACTGTCTTCTGCAGCCTTAATCACCAATATCCTTGATTTCATTTCTTGATTATCTTTAACTTCCTTATTCATTCTGTGAACGTAGCAAAGGGCTTTGGCCAGGGATTCTGCCAGCAGAGCTTCTGTATGTTGACCCTTTGTCACTCTCGGTCATTAGATCTTTAATCTCTTCAACAATAACTTCATTTGCTGCTGTTAACACCTCGTATTTTCCATCTTTACTTCCTGTGAGATTAAATTTAGGAGGAGGGCTGCCAGGGTCTCCTAAGAATTCCCAAAGTCTGCCATTTTTCCAAGGATATAAAAATCGACTTAGGCTTGGCACTTGTGGCTCAACGGGCTAAGGCACCAGCCACGTACACCTGAGCTGGCGGGTTCGAATCCAGCCCGGGCCCACCAAACAACAATGACAGCTGCAACCAAAAAATGGCTGGGCATTGTGGCGGGTGCCTGTAATCCCAGCTACTTGGGAAGCAGAGGCAGAAGACTCGCTTGAGCCCAGGAACTGGAGGTTGCTGTGAGCTGTGACGCTATAGCACTCTATCCAGGGTGACAGCTTGAGGCTCTGTCTCAGAAATAAATAAATAAATAAACAAATAAAATAAATAAAAATCGACTTAAATGAATGTGACTTGCTATCAGAGCAAGTTTGTTGGAATGATTCATGAATAAATGGGAATTTCCCATCACGATCACAGCATCTATGCATTTGTATAAAGTAAACTGATATTCCTTCCTTCAGTGCTTGTTTTCCCCATCAAATTGGGTTGGTATCAACTATGATAACTAGAAGATTCAATTCATCTCTTCTTTGGAAGGAAGTATGGAGAATCCTCAAAGAACTCAAATTAGACCGCCCATTTGATCCTGCAATCCTATTACTAGGCATTTATCGTCTGAGACCATGTTGACCGAGAGCCTCAGTGTACAGCAAGCTCCAGGCTCCTCCATGGAAATAAAAATATTTTATTCCAGCAAAGAAAATACAGCTCTCTCCATGATAGAGTCCACTTTGATCAACAGGAGGCTAAATAGTCCCCCTCTGTATTGGGATCAAGTATTACTGTAGGCAAATTGGGCACTCAGTAAGGCCAACCTTGGTGAAGGAGATTTTATATCATTGATATATTGATATCAGATAGAAACTTTGTTCCTGCTACCAGGGTCAAATGTTTCACTAAGTCATTAAGTGAGCACTAGGGAGACTGAGGAAATAACTCAAACTGTTACTGTATGAACAGGTTTTTATTTTATTTTATTTTATTTTATTTTATTTTATATTTTATTTTATATTTTATTTTTTTGAGACAGAGCCTCAATCTGTCACACTGGGTAGAGTACCATGGCATCACAGCTCACTGCATCCTCCAGCTCCTGGGCTTAAGCGATTCTCTTGCCTGGGTCTCCCAAGTAGCTGGGACCACAGGCACCCATTACAACACCTGGTCACTTTTTGGTTGTAGTTGTCATTGTTGTTCTGCAGGCCTGGGCTGGATTAGAACCTGCCAGCTCTGGTGTATGTGGCTGGTGCCCTAGCCACTTGAGCTGCAGGTGCTGAGCCTAAACAGGTCTTTTATTTCCTATGATTTTTGGACATCTATTCTGCCAATTATGGCTTTTGGTGCATGTTCATACGAAACACAAACATTCTCCCACTTGGTGCTAATACTAAGAAAGCCCTATAAAAAACACTTAAGGCGAGCGGCGTCTGTGGCTCATCGAGTAGGTCGCTGGCCCTATATACAGAAGGTGGTGGGTTCAAACTTGGCGTCAGCTGAACTGCAAAACAGAAAAATAGCCAGGCATTGTGGAAGGCACCTGTGGTCCCAGCTACTTGGGAGGCTGAGGCAAGAGAATCACTTGAGCCCAAGAGTTTGAGGTTGCTGTGAGCTATTACGCCATGGCACTCTACCAAGGGCAACAAAGTTAGACTCTTGTCTTCAAAAAAAACTCTTACTTAAACTTTCATATCACCAATCATCCCAATTTGATTCTTTCAAACTCTCTGATCACCTAGCCAAACCATTAGCCACTACCCATGAATAATTATCGACATCTAAGGCCATATATCTTTCCAGGCAATGTGGACAGTGAGATATATAGCTTGAATTTCCGCCAATTGGAAGGATTTTTTTCTTCATCACTGTCTTTCAGGGTAACCTCTAAGTGAGCCTGCAATACTGCAATAATCCACTTTTTACCTAGTGTCAGCACATCATTCAGAGTCATCTATAAACCAGGTTCAAATTTTTTCCCCTTTGTTAGCTGGTCATCAGGAAATATTCAGGAAGTCAACAGTGTCATTTGCAAGAATGACAGTGCAGATGAAATAGACATATTGGGAGTATGAGTCATCTGCTCATACAAATTACTTATGTCTTCAGGATCTGTTCAAATCCAATCTTGTGTATACCACTTCCTCTGAATAATGGGATGCTGTTGTACGTCCAAGTTTATGACTTACAGAATCAAATTACACCTGTCCGATGATGGCTGGTTCAGGTCATATCAGTACTTGATGTGAAGCCTAGATCAGCAAGCAAGAAGCTATTTCTCAAAGGGTAAAAGGTGGTTTGCCAAAGCAAATATAGTTTTGTTCCAAAACATATAGGGCCTACATTATATTTCTCCTTGGTATAGGAGACTTGTCCCAGGATCTGTCCTATATCTCAATGTGCCATGAGTACATTTTTGCATCCATGGATGCATTAGGTCATAACATCCAAGTTGCAGAGCAACTTGCCTTGCAGTCTTTTAACTTGTGCTCTGCTGACATAGAGATCATTAAACCCAATGGAGGAATAATTCTACATAGAACTCAACAAAATATCCCATCACTTGGGACGGCACCTGTGGCTCATCAAGTAGGGCACCGGCCCCATATGCCAAAGGTGGCGGGTTCAAACCCAGCCTCGGCCGAACTGCAAAAAACAGAAAAATGGCCGTACGTTGTGGCAGGCACCTGTAGTCCCAGCTACTCGGGCGGCTGAGGCAAGAGGATCGCCTAAGCCCAGGAGCTGGAGGTTGCTGTGAGCTGTGTGACACCACGGCACTCTACCGACGGCAATAAAGTGAGACTCTGTCTCTACAAAAAAAAAATGAAAAAGATCCCATCACTTGATACCATCTGGCCTTTCACTACTTTTAGTTACAACTAAACCAATATCTCCCATAGATATTAGAATATATGTTTCTGTGACCAATCCCTGCTAGAGTGATTCTAATGTCTATATTATTTAGTATTTTTAGATGTCAGTAACTAAAATCAACTTTGGCAAATTAAGCATAAAAAAAGTCTATTCAAAGAGCCGAAGAATATTGAAAAGCACTTAGAATCCCTAAAAAGGATATGAGAATCTTGCATGAAGAATAGTAATCAAAAATAAATAAATAAATAAATAAATAAAACCTACCCAAAATTACACCACAGAATTGGTCCAATGATAAACTCACTACTACCATCAATGCCATTGCTGGAAGGAAACACCATTTACATGCTGCTATCATCTGAATGTGTCTCCCAAAAATTCATATGCTGAAACCTGATCCCCAGTGTGACAGTATTATGAGGTGGGTCCTTTTAGAAGGTGATGAGATTGTGAAGGTGGAGGCCTGATCAAGGAAATTAATATCCTTGCAATAAAAGGCCACAGAGAGCTGCCTTGCTTTTTCCACCATCTGAGAACACAGAGAGAAGAAGGTATTGTCTATGAGAAATGAGTCCTCAACAGACATCAAATTACTTAGCAACCAGATCATGGACTTCCTAGCCTCCAAAAGTATGAGAAAAAAATTTCTATTGCTTATAAGCCACTCAGTTTATTATATTTTTGCTCCAGCAGTCTTAATGGACAAAGATACACACACACTGATACATGGTGATACCACCAGACTCATTGGCACTGTTGCCTCTAGACATTGAATTCTTTCATGCCATAAATATGTACTAAGTACCTACCATATACCAAGCACTGCTGTCAGTGCTGAGGACATAGCAGCAAAAAGAGAGAGTGTCAGAGAAAGAGAAAATATCTGACCTAATGGAAGTTACATTGCAGTAAAGGGAGAGAGAAAGAATAAACAGATTAGTAATTTACGTAATATATTAGATGCTCTTAATTACTGGGAATAAAAATAAATCAAGGGAAGAGGGATAGGCAGAGTTATGGAAGAATTGCAATTTTAAATAAGATGACCAGAAAAAACATTCCTGAGAAGGTAACATTTAAGTAAAAACCCAAAAAGGGTGAGCCAGTGACAAGCTACCCAAATATCTAGGTAATACAATTTCAGAGAAAAAAAACACCAAATCCAGAAGCTCTGAGTTTGGAGTATATCTGAGATGTTTAAGGAACAATAAGAAGACCAGTGTAGCTAAAAGGGGATAAGCAAGAAGATGAGATTCGATTATGTAGGACCCTGTAGCCAAAGTGAAGACTTTAGATTTAGCTGAGTAAAATGGAAAATTAGGCCAGACGCGGTGACTCACTCCTATAATCCAAGCACTCTGGGAGGCCAAGGTAGATGGATTGCCTGAGCTCATGAGTTCGACATCAGCCTGAGCCAGAGCCAGAGTGAGACCTTATCCCTAAAAAACATAGCAGGGTGTTGGGGCAGGCACCTGTAGTCCCAGCTACTTGAGAGGCTAACGCAAGAGACTAGCTCAAGCCCAAGAGTTTGAGGTTGCTGTGATGCCATGGCACTCTACCAAGAGCAACAAAGTGAGACAGTATCTCAAAAAAATAAATAAATAAAATGAAATAAAATAAAATGGGAAATCACTGGAGCATTCTGAGCAGAGTGAGCTGATATCACAAATTCTAACAGGGCAATACTGGCTTGTATGTGGACAACCCAAAAGAATGACACGTGTGTTCATTCATTCAACAAGTACTTGTGAAATATCTACTATTATAGATATCATTTGGGGGGTTCTAGAATACAACAATAAGCAAGACAAACAAAAATCTTTGAGCTCCTGGAACTTATAATGCAGTGGGGGTAATAGAATATAAACATGCAAATAATTTCATAATATATATGATGGTGCTAAATGCTCTAAAGCAGTGGTTCTCGACCTGTGGGTGGTGACCCCTTTGGGGATTGAACGACCCTTTACCCTTTCACAGGGGTCACTGTGGAACTGAGACACCACTCCTCATGTGTGGGGGTCACCACAACATGAGGAACTGTACTAAAGGGTCATGGTATTAGAAGGTTGAGAACCACTGCTCTAAAGAAATATGAGGCAGGATTAAGGAAATATAGCATAGCATAAATGGGGAGTACTTTTTAGCTAAATGATCAGAAAATTCCTCTCTAATACAGAGACATTAGACCCGAGATGTGAAGGAGGCAAAAGAAATAAGCTATGCACAATGGGAAAAGAATGTTTTGATAAATTATACAGTAAGTCCAAAGATGCTAACATGGGAACATGATTGGCATATTCAAAGAAAGGCAAGGAGCCCTGCATGGCTAGAATAGAGTGAGAGAGGTCAGTGGTTTCAAATGAGGGCAAAGACATAAAAGTGCCCGATTATATGAGGGCTTATAGGCCATTACAATGACTTTGGGTTTATTTTGAGTGACATTTGAAGCCACTGAAGAGTTTTGAGCAAAAAGTGACATAATTTGACATATAGTCTCAGTCAGCTCTGGTTGCTACAACAAAATGCCATAAACTGCATGGCTTATAAATAACAGATATTTATTTCTTATTGGCACTGTTACACCACAGAATCAGTCCAGTGATAAACTCACTACTACCATCAATGCCATTGCTGGAAGTAAACACAATTTACGTGCTGCTATTATCTGAACGTGTCCCCCAAAAATTCATATGCTGAAATCTGATCTCCAGTGTGATAGTTAATTATAAGGTGAGGCCTTTTAGGAGGTGATTAGATTGTGAAGGCGGAGGCCTGATCATTCTCGTAGCTCTGGAGGCAGGGAAGTCTAACATCAATGTGCTGGCTGATTTGGAGCCTGGTGAGGGCTCATTTTTCCTAAATGGACATGTTTTTGCTGTACCCTTCCTTACAGGGCAGAGGAGCAAGGGGATCATGTTGAGTCCTTTCGATAGGGGCACTAATCTCCTTCATGAAGGTAAAGCCTAAAGACCTCCCAGCGGTTTCCCTTCTTAATACCATCTCCTTGGGGATTAAGATTGCAACATATGAATTTGGAGAGGCTAAAAACATTTGGCCCGTGTTTGGTGGTTGTTGTTTTTTGTAGAGACAGAGTCTCACTCTATCACCCTCGGTAGAGTTCCATGGCATCACACAGCCCACAACAACCTCCAAGTCCTGGGTCTAGGCGACTCTCTTGCCTCAGCCTCCTGAGCAGTCAGGACCACAGGCGCCCATCACAACGCCCAGCCATTTTCTGCTGCAGGTTGGCAGGGGCCATGCTTGAACCCACCACCGGTGCCAGTGCCAGTGCCTTACCCACTAAGCCACAGGTGCCGCCCAGCCCATAACGCTGTTAAAGACTTCCTTTAGCAGCTATGTGGAAAACAAAGCACTGGAGCTTGTGATCAGGTGTTCTGTCTCTACCATAGCCAAATACCTCACCTGACGGTGTGTTTTGAAAGGTGTATATGCATCCAGAACTGCCCATTAGGACCTGGGTTCTCTTAGATCAATCAAATCTTAAGGTCAAGTAGGATCAAGATTGGTCCATGATTAGATGGAGGCAGTACCTCCCCTAGCAGGGCCAGAGTCAGTTGTAAACTACACAAACAGGTGGTCTTTACCCCCAAATCATCCACTACTGTTACGCTAGTTCTTCTTTCTAATCACAACTATAGTCAGATGGTGAAGGTCCCTTATAGTTAGCTGATGGAGAAAGAAAAAGGCAGAACTTAGTTCATGACTAGATAAATTTACAATGTGAGTGGAAGCTGAAAATAAATTCCAGAGCCTTATTGAGGAGTGGCTTTGAAAGATAGTCATGAAGGAAAGTTTCCCCCATGGCCAGAATTTCATGTGGCACACCAAATTGTACACTTGGTAAGAAAAGAGAAGTTCCCAGAGGTTAGAACATATGTAGACTCATGGGCAGTGGTTTGGCTGCTTGCTCAAGAGCCTAGAAGGAAACAGATTGAAAGATCAAGGATAAAGAAGTCATGGCCGGATGCGGTGGCTCATGCCTGTAATCCTAGCACTCTAGGAGGCCAAGGCAGGCGGATCACTTGAGCTCAGGAGTTTGAGACCAGCCTGAGCAAGAGTGAGACCACCATCTCTAAAAATAGCCAGGGGTTGTGGCAAGGGCCTGTGGTCCCAGCTACTCGGGAGGCTGAGGCAAGAGGATAGCTTTAGCTCAAGAGTTGGAGGTTGCTGTGAGCTATGATGTTGAGAGGATACCCAAGAAGGGTGAAGTCTGAGAGAACAGGTCTTCTCAAGGAGAGCACAAGGATACACTTGCAGGGTCCTCTCCATGGTGGCTCAGCCCTTATGAATTTGTAACTTCCTGGAACTTGGAAATTTCCAAGTTCTGTGAAATCCTGTAGTTCTACCTACTCAGGAGGCTGAGGCAGGAGGACTGTTTGAGCCCAGGAGTTTGTGGCTGCAGTGAGCGATGACTGTGACACTGCATTTCAGCCCGAGTGATAGAGCAAGACCCTGTCTCAAAATGTATATGAAAAAAAGAAATAGGCTCGGCGCCTGTGGCTCAAGCAGCTAAGGCGCCAGCCACATACACCTGAGCTTGCATGTTCGAATCTAGCCAGTGCCCCCAAACAATAATGACAGCTGCAACCAAAAAATAGCTGGGTGTGGTGGTGAGTGCCTGTAGTCCCAGCTATTTGGGAGGCGAAGGCAGGAGAATCACTTAAACCCAGGAGTTGGAGGTTACTGTGAGCTGTGATGCCACAGTACTCTACCCAGGATGACAGCTTGAGGCTCTGTCTCAAAAAAAAAAAGAAAAAGGAAAAAGAAATAAAACAATGTCCATCAACTGATGAGTTTGATTCAGCCACAAAAAGGAACAATGCACTAAAACGTGCTATAAGGTGGATGAACCTTAAAGATGTTATTTTAAGTATAAGCAACCAGGTGCAAAAGACCATGTTGTGTGATTCCACATATATGAAATGTCTGGAATTAACAAACAATAGGAACAAAAAGTAGATTGTTGGGCTCAGCGCCCATAGCTCAGAGGTTAGGGCGTCAGCCATACATCTGGCGCAGGCCTGCTAAAACAACAATGACAACTGCAACAACAACAACAAAATACCTGGGCATTGTGGCAGGCACCTGTAGTCCCAGTTACTTGGGAGACTGAGGCAAGAGAATCGCTTAAGTCCAAGAGTTTGAGGTTGCTGTGACCTGTGATGCCACAGCACTCTACCAAGGGTGACATAATGAGACTCTGTCTCAAGAAAAAAAAAAAGTAGATTGTTGATTTCTAGGGGTTGAAGAGGAGGGAATAGTGAGTGACTGCTAATGGTTATGGAATTTCTTTTGAGAGTGATGAAAATGCTCTAAAATTGGGGCAGTGCCTGTGGCTCAAAGGAGTGGGGCGTCGGCCCCATATGCCAGAGGTGGTGGGTTCAAACCCAGCCCCAGACAAAAACTGCCAAAAAAAAATAAAAGCTCTAAAATTGATTGTGATGATATGTACTACCCCTAATTGTATGTTTTTAGGAGTGAATTATAAGGAATGTGAATTATATTTCAATTAAGCTATTATTTAGAATACAAAAAGAGAGTTGGGAATAGCTGAGACCAGCACAGCAGCAACCAGTGCTGAAGTGTTTGGATTCGGATCAGCAGTGGGTGCAAGAAGACAGCAGCGCCCTAGAGCAGGGAGAGTACTAGGGTGGGTTGAGCCCAGGGGCTGAGGTACAGCATGGTGGGGACCTGGGAAGGGTGCCTGTTGGAGGGAGCTTTGCATAGAGAGTGAGCAAAGCAGGTGGGAACCTGGGTCTAGGTCTGGAAGCACAGAGTGCATTGACTGGAAAGCAACAGTCCACCGTGACAACATCGGAGACCACCTGCGGTCGGTGGCCAGGAAGGTGAGTGAAAGCAGGCAGCAGGGTGGAATGCTTCCCCAGCACTGCCATGGGCTGCCGGTGCCTTGGAATGAAGAGTGCAGGAGGCTCACAGGGCTTAGAAGCAGACACGTAGAAAATAGTGCAAATGTAAAGTGGAAAAGAAGCAGCACAACTTGCGCAGGACAATCTCATCCCTGTTACAGGTGTTTTGGGGACTGAGCTCCAGTGGACACTGCTCCTTCTTTCCTCCCTGCTCACCTGCACCATCTGAGCCCATGCTCGTGCTTTTGGCTCTCAGGGAGGACTTGGGGCTGCAGACCATGTGGGGAGCCTAGTGCCCAAAAGGGGGAGTGTCAGTGGAAATTCATCCCTTCCTTGACCAGCCAGCAAGTTTTGGAGTATAGCTGACTTTTGGCCTCATCTTGAAGATGTGCATCTTACCTGACTCAGGGTTCAGAGAATTGGAAGGAAATGAAGATGATGCCCAGGGTGTGGACATGTCTGCTGAAGCCACAGCCAGGGCCTGCTGGTCACAGGCAACAAGGAGACAGAGACTAAAAGAGGAGCATGGGCTCGGCGCCTGTTGCTTAACGGGCTGAGGCGTTAGCCATGTACACCTGGGCTGGCGGGTTCCAGCCTGGGCCCACCAAACAACAATGATGGCTGCAACCAGAAGATGGCCGGGCATTGAGGCGGGCACCTGTACTACTTGGGAGGCAGAGGCAGGAGACTCCCTTGAGCCCAGGAATTGGAGGTTGCTGTGAGCTGTGATGCCACGGCACTCTCTCCGGGGTGACAGCTTGAGGCTCTGTCTCAAAAAAAAAAAAGAAAAAGAGGAGCGTGGAGGGCACCCCAAAGACCATGGCTACAGGCCTGTGAAACAGCCTCGTTAGCCCCTACTGGGGGGCTGGGGGGAGGGGGCATGGGTGATGGGGCCTACCCTGTACTCTTGTATTATATAAATACCTGCAGTGAGATCTAGGGCTGTTGGAATGTTACATTTGGAATACCAAAAGAACATAAACTAAATACACCAAAAAAAATTTTTTTTCTGGGAGATAGGATTGAAGCAAATTTTATTTAATTCTATTTACTTATTTTTATATTTTATAATAAGTATGGGCAACCTGTTATTCTAGCATTTTGGGAGGCTGAGGCAGGAGAATTGCTTGAGGCATAGAGGAGATCAGACTGAGCAAGAGCAAGACTCCATCTCTATTAAAATGTGAACTTGTCACAAGTTCAAGACCAGCATGAGCAAAAATGAGGTCCCATCTCTAAAAATAGCTAGGGGTGATGGCGGGCACCTGTAGTCCCAGCTACTTGGGAGGTTGAGGCAAGAAGATCACTTGTGCCGAGAGCTTGAGATTGTTGTGAGCTATGTCTCATGCTACCGAGGGCAACAAAGTAAGACTATCTCAATAAATAAATAAATAAAATGCAAGCTTATCCCATCAACTGGCGAGGCCGAGGCAGGCTTGAGGAGTTTTGAGGTTGAGGTGGGTTATAATGACATCACCACACCCTGGCCTGGGCAACAAAGTGAGTCTCTGTCTCAAAAACATAAATAAAAGAAAGAAAACAAATATTTATTACTTTTGTGACAAAGAAAATAAAAACAAAAAAAGCTATTTTTTGTATTTTTTTTTTTGTAGAGACAGAGTCCCACTTTATCACCCTCAGTAGAGTGTCGTGGCACCACACAGCTCACAGCAACCTCCAACTCCTGGGCTTAGGCGATTCTCCTGCCTCAGCCTCCTGAGTAGCTGGGACTACAGGTGCCCGCCACAACGCCCAGCTAGTTTTTTGTTTTGCAGTTCGGCAGAGGCTGGGTTTGAACCCGCCACCCTCAGTATATGGGGCCAGCGCCCTACTTGATGAGCCACAGGTGCCACCCAACAAAACCAATAAAAGATATTTTTAAAATTCTAATACCATTTGCCAAGTCTGGAGTGGGGCCTGAGTGGGACCTGGGTTTGGAGCCTGGGCGTGCCAGATGTGGGGTCTGGGGCCAGGGGTAAGGCAGAGCCTCCAGGTAGCCTGGGGTCCTGGGGGAGGGCTGGGGGAGGGCTGTGCAGTGCTAGGCCAGGCTTCTGGGCGTCTATGCTGAGAAGTGAGTGTGGAAGGAAGGGAAGCAGCAGAGCAGCTGGGAGCCACTGCCCTGGTCCCAGGTAGAGGTGGGGAGCTGGATGGGGTGGCACAGTCCACAGACCATGTCCAGCTCACCTCTCCTGACTTCTGACTCTGTGTTTCGATGTACACATTAACTGCCCCCCATGTCCTCTGTCCTGCTTTTTGCCCCTCCTCTCTTCACTACTCAGTTTGGGAGCCAACTCAGTGGGAGACCCGCCAAGCCCTGGCTGAAATCAGCCAATTGACCAGCCTCAGATCCTTTCTGAACTTTAAGAAACATGAAAAGAATGAGCCAGTCAGTTAACAAGGAGCAAAGGTGAAAGAGACGAGGATCGTAAACTTGGCAGGAGTCAAACTACAGGGTCAAGCTACAGAAGCTTCAGAAGGTGGAGCTGTGGGAGCAGGTATGAGGAAACAAAACAGGACTGGGATTTTTTTCACAAAATTGAGAAGTTCTCCAAGACCCTTGCAACCGAAAGGACAAAACTATGTCCAGGGGACCCCGATGCGAAGTGGCCATCCCCATTCTGCCTCCCACACGACTCTGCCCCAGGCCAGCCACCCTGCTGGGAAGATGCAGCCACCTGCCACTTTTTCTCTAAACCTCATCCATGGCCAAGGAGGCCCTTGTGGGGAAGTGGCCTTGGTGACTCAGATGCCCGGTGAGACCTTCAGGGAGAAAGGCCTGCTCCAGCCCTTGCTGCCCGACCTGTTCGCTCACCATGACTCCACAGCGTTTTCAGACACCTCCATCCTCTCCACCCATAGCCTGTTGCTAAAAAACAACAAATTTAGTTTAAATATCAAATTGACTTTTATCACTGATCCACGAATCAGGCAGTATCTCATCTGAAGATTTAGAAAAGGCATTCCAAAGACCTGAGCTGGCCTTGCAGGCAGAAAAGGACTGAAGAAGCAGAAACAGGGACTAAAAGGTCATTTTAGAGTTATTTTCTTTTCTTTCTTTCTTTTTCTTTTTTCTGTTTTAGATAGTCTCACTCAGTTGCCCAGGCTGGAATGCAGTGGCAAACCTCCATAAAGTTACTTTCCTTATAACAGGGTTAAAACAGGGGACTTTATTGTCACGCTGGCTCAGGAGAACTGGGATCCTTCTGATCTGCTGCTGGGAATGACTTTTAAAAAACTGGCCCTTTCGGGGCGGCACCTGTGGCTCAAAGGAGTAGGGCTCCAGCCCCATTTACTGGAGATGGTGGGTTCAAATCTGACTGTGGCCAATAAAAAAAAAAAAAAACTGGCCCTTTCAAAGTTCACTTGGATGATGTGACACCTAGCGTGAGTGACTCCATTCTGGTTTGGTCTGGTCTGTTGGGGCCTAGTACAGGAGCTTTGTTCAAAACAATGGCCTCCTACACATGTCATGTAATGCCACCAGGTTAGACAGCCTACTCCCTCTGTACCGAGCAGCAGTTCCTGCCTTTAAGCCTCTCGGTCCTCTGAGCTCCAGACTCACCTCTCAGATTTCTCTCCCTAAATCATGACATGCTTATTCCACCTGCTTGATTTAAGGGTTGGGGTTCTCTATACCCTACAGGATAAATCATAATGATACAGGACATTTGGCGCCCCAACCAGCTCAGCGGAGCTGGCGGAAGTGCCGCCTCCACCTTGGCAGCGGCTGCGGGGCTGAGGAACCAGCGGGCTGTATGACAGGCAAGGAAGGGGACCTCTAACCCCCCACCGGAGGCTTCAATAGCCAAAAAGGTGAGACAACTGCGGAGGAGACACCTGTACCTTGGTGTCTCCTTCACTTTACACATCGGACTAAAAACGGAATCCCCATTTCCGATGCCTAGGTCAATTTCATGTG
Organism: Arctocebus calabarensis; assembly: GCA_963573935.1. Lineage (NCBI taxonomy): Eukaryota > Metazoa > Chordata > Mammalia > Primates > Lorisidae > Arctocebus > Arctocebus calabarensis. The sequence goes on along the minus strand of CAUYON010011948.1, from coordinate 108 downwards.
AATTTCCTAGGCCTCAATTCCATGAACTGACTGTCTCCATTCATTGTTACATTCATTCACTTTGCTCTGGCAGAAGAGACTGTGTTTCTTCATTGATACATTCATTCA
>CAUYON010011947.1:0-22731 GCA_963573935.1 Arctocebus calabarensis | reverse complement strand
CTGTCACTCTGGATAGAGTGCTGTGGCATCACAGCTCACAGCAATTCCTGGACTCAAGCAAGTCTCTTGCCTCTGCCTCCCAAGTAGCTGGGACTACAGGTGCCCGCCACAACGCCCGGCCATTTTTTGGTTGCAGCTGTCATTGTTGTTTGGCGGGCCTGGGCTGGATTCGAACTTGCCGGCTCGGGTGTACGTGGCTGGTGCCTTAGCCCGTTGAGCCATAGGTACCGAGCCTACTTAAGTCTTCTATGCCATATACCATATACACTATATATGTTATATATGTTCTACTCTATAGTCTACTATTTTAAAGTCTTCAGGATATATTTAGAAAAAGAAAGTTAAAAATAAGAAAGAATAGTTATCAGGATATAATTATTTTGATATCTATTGATCGCTTGGATCAACACCTTAAAGTATTCCACTTTTGATCTAATACAATAGCATATCATTGCCATAGAATTTCAGTTAGAAAATCATTTTACTACTAAGTGTGGAACATAGTACCTATAACCTGAAAGAATTTGCTGTATCAGTTACCAAAATGGTCTGAGACCTGGTTAAGCTTTGGCTTGTTTTTATGAAAGATGTTCAAATGAAAAAGAGCCACAAATTAGACATTAACTTTGGTAGCAACCCCCCTAACAACCCATCTCCTTTTATAGCCGGGGAGTGCTCACATGTTCCATGGAGATATCTCACACTTGAACCACCAATTACTAATAAAAAGAACTGAGTCATTTTGTTTATTCTCCCTTTTCAGAGAGAAAACTGCTAGAAGTGGCAGCCCTTCTTCCTTCCTCTACCATTCCCCTGCTCGATGCCTAGAAGCTTCTACTAATCAGGAATGGAAAAAATAGCATTGTACAAAAGGACAGGGTGGGAAAATTGTACTGTTGAGAGTTCTTCTGTGTATTTAATGTGGGTATCCAGTCATCTTAAGGTTTTAACCTCAGAAAATCTGTTTCTTATTCGTAACGTCCATGATTTTGAAAAATTAAAGCTTCCAACACGATAGCTTTATTAGAGCTTAAAAGAGGGACAAAAACATGTAAGCAGCATGATATTACAGAGATGATACAAATAACTATTAAGGGCTCAGATTTTCTGGGTAGAGTCTGCACTTCACTGCTTCTTAGTCTCCACATCTCTGTTTCCACATCAGTAAAAGGGGCTCTGGAGGAATAAATGAATTATGTATAAAAGCACTTAGCAAAATGTGAAGCATGAAGCAAACACTCAAAAGAGGCTATAATACTAGCACTCAAGGAGGCCAAAGAAGGAGGACTGCTTGAAGCCAGGAGTTCAGAACCAGCCAGAGCAAGAGCAAGACCCCGTTACTATAGAAACTAAAAAAATTGCTGGGTGTGGTGTCATGTGCCGATGGCTCCCAGCCACTCAAGAAGCTGAGGAGGGGGGATTGCTTGAGCCTGGGAGTTTGAGGTTGCTGTCAGCTATGATGACATCACTGCATGCTAGCCCCAGCAACAGGGCTAGATTCTATCTCCTAACAACAAAAAAATTACCATCAATTATTGTAGCTTCACTACAGGGCAAGGCACAGGATCTGTGACACATTGCTTAATAAAAGGAAGTGTCTCACAGTGCTCACAAAGGACTAGGTAGCAGAAATTAAATCAGGGGAGGCACCTGTGGCTCAAAGGAGTAGGGTGCCGGCCCCATATGCTGGAAGTGGCGGTTCAAACCCGGTCCCGGCCAAAAACTGCCAAAAAAAAAAAAGAAGTTAAATCAACCACCACTGCTGAGGAAATGCCCAGTGGGGAGGAAAGGGTAAAAACTACGTGCATTTCCACTGAATGGAAACTTGGGAACCAAATTGTAGACAACTCACAGACCACAAAAATCCATCCAAGACCAGCCTTGTCTAAAGCTCGAACTCCAGCAGCTAACATTCTGGCACTTTTCATGGAAGTGATAATCCCCAAAGCAGCGTTTTGGCAGCAGCAAGCCATTAACATTTAGCCTGTGAATGTGAACCAGAAACAGAGCCAACTTTTAATAAGATACTCAAGTGGAAAGTTAGGTTTCGTTGGGTAGAAAAACACGACCAGTCAGTAATAGAACCTGGATTTGTGGATGACAGGGAGTAGACTTCCTTTCCCACACAGTGACTAATGAATGTAGGCACCCTGAGTGGCAGTGCAGGCTGGGGCCACCCTGTCCGGATTGCAGGCGGCATCTATGGGTCACCTCAGGCTTAGGAAGCACATGGTGCCCCATGACAGCACATGACTAATTAAGAGCATGGTTGGAGCCCTCTGATGGCCTATGTCCTCCATAGCTGGCAACTCTCTCTGAAGACAAGATTGCAGATTGGGGTGGGACAGGGGCAGGGCAAGAGGTTGATTAAAACTTACCTCCCCCACACACATCACATCTTTAAACATAGTATTCTTGACAAAGTTAATTCTGAGGCACTGAAACTAATTCAAGTATGGGATAGTTTTCATATTTCTACAGTTGCCTATTTTTATAACTACTGCTACTTCCATAGCTAAACACAGGCACCCCCCAACATACAACTTGTATTTACAAACAAAGGCTATTACAAGTAATCGGTAAATATACCTGTTCCAAATTCAACCTAAGAACAAACTTCAAGCCCATCTCGTTCGTAACCCAGAGACTTTATTATCCTCATAACTCAGGGATTGCACACATATTCATTCATATAATTACTATGATACTAGGTATCTATGTGTGAGACGCACAGATACAAAGTCCCACCTTTATCAAGCTCAGCTTTAGTAGGAAGACTAAAGGAAACCAGTGGTTTCAACTAGGGCATTTGTCCCCTCCTTCAACCTGGTAATATCTGGGAACATTTTTTTATTACTGACTGAGGGGTAGGCAGGAGGATTCTACTGGAATCTAATGTTTGGAGGTCAGAGATGCTACTGTTAAATTAATTTTAGCCTAAAGCTACTTCCTTATGTATTTTAAATTTGGCCTAAAAGCTTCTCCTTATACCGTGAACTGTAACCTAACTGGATGTATAAACCGTTTATAACCCACTCTTGCACCAATCACAGGGTTTCAGCCAGTCACAGGCAGCCAACGGTCCAAACTGTTCGAGTAAGGCAATTGCTGAGCTGTAACCAATCCATCTGTTTCTGTACCCCACTTCTGTCTGCCATATACCACTCTCCTTTTTCTCTCTGTAAATCCTTTGGACCACGCAGAATCGCTCTGAACCTATTCCCATGAGGGAACTTCCAAATCCAAGAATTGTTCTTGGCTTAATTCAACTTTGTTAAATTTAATTTGTTGTTTTTCTTTAGAAACTGGTAACCACAAGTCACAAGACAGGTCCCCACAACAAAGAATTACCTCTCTAGCCCCAAACAGTAGTAGTGCCCACTCTGAGAAAACCCTCTGGTAAACCATCAAAATCAATGTAAAATGCTAAATAATAATTCTATGAAAACAAATTAAAGATTTTTTTAAAAAATCCAAGTGAATAGAATCTGTTTATTGAGTCATAATCCATACACCATAAAAAAATCACCATTTAAAAATGCACAATTTTGGTTTTCATATATTCATAAACCTGGTGACCAACTTCACTAATTCCAGAAGATTCTCATCATCCATCACAAAAGTCTCTGTATCCACTAGCTGTCACTCTCCAAGTGCCTGTCAATCACTAGTCTACTTCCTATCTCTACTGATGACTCTATTCTGGACATTTCCTGAGGACGGGATCACACAACATATATTCCTTCATGCTGGCTTCTTCCATTTAGCATGTTTTCAAGACTCATCCATGTTGTAGCACGTGTCAGCACTTCCTACCTTCCTTGATACTAGAATATGGTATGGATATACAACATTTTGCTTATGTCTTCATTGACTAATGAATATTTGGCTTGTTTCTACTTTTGGTTATTATTACTGCTAAAACATTTGTCTATAAGTGGTTGTGTAAATGCACGTTTTCAATTCTAGTGGGCTTATACCTAGGACTGGAACTTAAAGTGTTATTAACTGTTTTCTAAAACTGGTGCCGTAAATGGTGTCATTTTATATCTCCAGCAACTCCCCATGAGGGTTCCCATTTCTCTACATAGCCACGATTTATTATTGTCTGGCGTATTTTAATTTGAGAGATGAGCATTTTAATTACAACTGAAAATGTCCAGAGGCAAAAAATTTAAATCTGTCTTAATGAGCCCTCTGAGATAGTTACTTGAGATAATTATCACCCGAAATCTTCCCTTAAGGAAATATTAAAAAGTCGATGCAGAACAAGTGAGGAATATCCTTCAGCGTTGTCTCTACTGTAAGCCTGTACTTCTAATTAAAAAGGGGTGGTCTTTCCTTTTAGAGACAAAAGAATGTCATTCAGAAGTCTAGACAGCAATATATTTCATGAAAGATTTTGTTTAATTGCTTATCTCTCCATTTAGGTAGGTCAAGAATTCAGAGGAAGTGGAGGGGGTATAAAAATCTTAGTAGGCTCGGCGCCTGTGGCTCAACGGGCTAAGGCACCAGCCACATACACTTGAGCTGGTGGGTTCGAATCCAGCCCAGGCCCGCCAAACAACAACGACGGCTGCAACCAAAAAATGGCCGGGCATTGTGGTGGGCACCTGTAGTCCCAGATACTTGGGAGGCGGAGGCAGAAGACTCCCTCGAGTCTAGGAATTGGAGGTTGCTGTGATGCCACTGCACTCTATCCAGAGTGACAGCTTTGAGGCTCTGTCTCAAAAAAAAAAAGAAAGAAAACCTTTGTAGCCACTGTTAAGCCCAGGCCCAGGGAGGGGCAGCAGGGTGGCTGTCCAGATTCTGGTATGGCACAAGAGACAACACTTCAATAACTTAAGGCTTGGCTGTTCCAAGAGTGGCCTGCGGACCAGGAGGCTGGCAAAAATGCAGGCCCTCAGCCCCCACCCCAGACCTACTGAATCAAAACCTGCCTTTTGCAGAACCCCAGGTCATTAGAGTCTGAGAAGGCCTGCTCTAAATGAAAGGCAAGTTAAAAACCTCATGCCACTATTTTTGCCAAAGCATTCATTGTTTCAAGGTTCTTTTGAAAACATAATCCCCTGAGCCACAGAAACAATTTTGTGGATATGTTCCTTTTTTTATCTATGCCTTTTTACATTTCATTATACTGGGGAATGTTAGCTTTGCTTATACAACTCAGCCGGGGAGCTCTGAGAGCCATGTAACTAAAAAGCACAAATTCACAGCCTGAACACTGACAGGAAATGGCTTTGATCTCTTTGTTGCTTATTGATATTTGGAATGTCCCTGCTTTTGTCACCTGGAAAGATCCCAAGCTTTCAGTGTCTAGGAGTTTTGTAGTTCTGTCTCTCTCTCAGTTTCTGTCCCCTAAAGAGAATGTCAACGCCCTGATGTCCCGCCTATCTTCCAACAGTAGCTGGTGGCAGCCTGGAAGCAAGAGGGCAACAGAGGCGCAGTCAGTGTCTCACTGAGAACCAACAGGAGGCCAGCTCAGGAGGCCCAGGGAGCAGGGCTGGTTGGCTGCCTCGTTGCTGAATGACATTGGCTGCCCTAAATAACTCCTGGTTCCCTCACCTCTATGCCATATTTAAGGCAATTAAATAACAACAATATCGTAATGATAGCAGTTTATCTACTGAAATACTGTACTAGGAGTGTCTTAAATTTTAACTCATTACATCCTCACGATAAGCCTATGGGGGGTGGGGAAGAGCTGGGATACACTATTATCACCTCCATTTTACAGAGGAGGAAACAGAGGCACAAGAGTTTAGTAACTCACCCTAAGTCCCAAAACTAAGAAATAGCGGACCCTGGCTGGACTCTAACCTCCAGAGCGGATTCTTCACCGTTATGCTCAGCAATGGCACCATTTGTTAAATCCTTCTGCAAACTGTGACCAACTATATAATGTAACTTACTGGTTGTGCTGCTCTTTAAAAAACAAAGTTTAAACTAAAAACTGGAAGTTATTTGGCAAAAAGCAAACATGAGCTTCTCAGTGGGGCAGATTAGGGTTGCCAGTGCTCTCAAATAGATGGGAATATAATCCAAGTGCTGAAGCAAACAGATTTCCGACCAAACCACTTGGCAAGCTGCGCAACCTCCCCAAAATAAATATCTTGCAACAAGGCTGGGATATTTCTCAAGGCTCTTAACCCAAAGGGGACTTGAACTGTTGCTATTAAAAAGCCCCTGAGTTATGGCCTGGAAAGTCCTTTCTATCTAACAAACACAATTCTGGTTTCTGATTACCAGCTCAAATCTATTGGGAGGAAATACAAACTCATAAACAACTTTTAGAAGACCTCGATTTTTCAGGCACGTTCATTCACAGATAATTTCTTTCAAATCAAACGGCTTCTTTCCTCCTTCACCAGCTGGGATCCTGAGAGCAAGAGAGCTGCACTTCCCCAAATCAAATAAGCCCCCAACACTCACACAGAGAAATGACCATAAATCTAATCCTCCGAGCATCAGCTACACCTCAGAATGCCGGAGTGTAAAAAGGTCCCAGCAGGGTAATTTGTCCAGTATCTTCACTTGATGGACACCAACCCTCAGAGAAGTTAGGAAATGTGTCGAAGACCAGTGCTCGGCCTCACAGCCCTGTCTCTAACAGCAGTTTCTACCTAACTTGTAAAATCCCTCTTTTCCAAGAAAGGAGTGACTCCTACAGTGAACATAAGAAACTCAGAAATGCTTTGTGGTACAAAACAGCTTTCCCATAATCTCACGAGAGCCTCGTATCCTGACCACCTAAAGTCACTTACATTTTTATTGTACTCTTTTTTATAAGAACATCTTTCTGAAGAGAAGAAATAATACATTTCTAAAAACGAGGAGCATTAAGCATGTAGAATTAGGATTTAATCCAAACTTCTTCCTGTAGCTTCCAAGGCTCTCTCCATGAGGTGTCCAGGCTCCCCCGCTGGCCTACCTCTCAGCACTCGCCCTGTTCACCGGGCCCTTGCCTTGCTGTTCCCTCCACCATGAGAGCTATTGCTCCAGAAAAGCACACAGCTCTGCCCCGATCCCACTCAGAAATCTTCTCAGAGTGGCTTTCCTTCCCCAGGCTGACTCAAAGTGGCCACGTCCTTATTTTCTTGGATGTACTTGACCTTACATTAAAGAAATATTTATTTTCTGTCTGCCTACTAGACTGTGCATTCATTGAGGGCAGAGACTGTTTTGTTTATTGCAATTTCCCTAGCACATGGAAGTGATTGGTTTAAGGGGGGATATGTAATGTAAATCTTTAGTTTCAAATTTAATTTTTTGAGTTTTGTCAAGTCAAGGCACACCTATAAACTAGCATAACAATACCTTTTTCTCGGGTAATAATGTACATTCTTAGGAAAGAAACTGTATCCTTTACCTTATGTTACGATAAGCTCAATTCTGCATACTAACAGTGTCATGCAGTGGTCCTCAAAGCATGGTCCCTGGGCTGGCAGTCCCAGCATCCCTTCAGAACGTGTTAGAAATGCAAAATTTCAGGATCCTGCCCAGGGTAGAGCCCACCAAGTTCCCTTACCCCCAAAGTAACTCTGATACACATACTAATTGCAGGACCATTAACACAGTAGAAAGTTGTGTGATCTGAAAGCCATGAGTCACTGGTCTCAATTCTGCTATCCCAAAGCCATGGGACATTAAGATCACTCATATTCACTGGCCTCAGTTTACTCATCTGGCCTATATGATCACTGAAGCCTTTTCCACCCAATCCAGCCAGCCAAGTGTTCTCTGCACACATTTACTGCAATGTCTCCCTTCTAGGCCACTGAGCTCAAATGATGCTTAGCCCATAAGGAATATTTCAGTGAGCCAATCCCAACAGGATTAAAAGGTCTGGATTCCACTTTCAGATTATAATCGGAGGGTAAGGAAGGCAATACTCTCTAATAGCTTTGCGTTGTAAAAGTCTTAAAAAACTAAATTCAGCTGTGGCTGTAGGTGTTCAGTCCTGCCCGTGAGATGTGCAGCTGCTATCTGCCTTTAAGCAGTTTCAAAAGCAGCTTTGAGAGCAACTCTGCAGAAAGTTTGAGAAATGAAAACATTTATTGCCTTTCCCTGATTAAAAGGTAAAATAAGCGGGAACTGGCATAAAAAAAAAAAAAGACTATAAAAACAAGATTACTCTTTGTTAAGTGCCCAGATGTGCTAATTAACAGAATCATCAGTACTTCTAGAGACAGAAGGAAGGAGGCACTGAGATGAGAGACCACATACTCGGCGCTGGGAAACCCCAGGACACTCAACCGCAGCATTAATTCTTTTTCTTCAGAACTGTTCGGTTTCATAAATGAGGTGTGGAAAGAGTACTTGAGCATTATGAAATAGTCCTCAGGGCAAATAATTGTTATGTTATATTCACTAGCAGTCCCTGACTCTAGTACTCAGAACGGGTGATTTGCACTCACTCTAGAACCTTTCTGATCCACACTCGCCTCTTCATAAATTTACTGAAGTGTGATGGAGAACATATGAGAAATACTTGAGGGAAATGGACAAGATCTTTAAAATGCGTGAAAGAGGGCGGTGCCTGTGGCTCTGCGAGTAGGGCGCCGGCCCCATATACCGAAGGTGGCGGGTTCAAACCCGGCCTCAGCCAAACTCCAAAAAAACAGAAAAATAGCCAGGCGTTGTGGCGGGTGCCTGTAGTCCCAGCCCAGAAGATGGAAGTTGCTGTGAGCTGTGTGATGCCACAGCGCTCTACCAGGGCGATAAAGTGAGACGCTGTCTCTATTCAAAAAAAATGGGTGAAAGAATAAAGTATTATTAACTATCAAAACCTAGGGTTGGGTCACCCAGTATTAACATAATTAATAAGAAACAATTTCCTTCTTTTTTTTCTTTTTTTTTTGAGATAGAGCCTCAAGTTGTCACCCTGGATAGAATGCCATGGCCTCACAGCTCATAGCAACCTCCAACTCCTGAGCTTAAGCAATTCTCTTGCCTCCCAAGTAGCTGGAACTACAGGCGCCCGCCACAACACCTGGCTATTGTTTAGTTGTAGTTGTCATTGTTGTTTGGCAGGCCCGGGCTGGATTTGAACCCACTAGCTCTAGTGTATGTGGCTGGGGCCTTGGCCACTTGAGCTATAGGTGCTGAGCTTCTTGCTTATTAATTAGGAAAGACTGGGCTCTCTCGCTGTGATAATTTGACAATAGGAATAAAACAGGTACCTAAGGAACCAAGACCCATCAAATCCTAGGTGATTTAAGAGAGGAAGTGCAAGAGAGCTCATCCACTTTGATTTCTAATCTTTTTTTTTTTTTTTTGAGACAGAGTTTTACTTTGTCACCCTTGGTAGAGTGCCATGGCATCATAGCTCACAGCAACCTTCAACTCTTGGGCTCAGGTTTTTGTATTTGTTAGCAGAGACAGGGTCTCACTCTTGCTCGGGCTGGTCTCAAATTCAAGAGCTCGAGCTGGGCCTCCCAGAGTACTAGGATTATAGGCGTGAGCCACTATGCCTGGCCAGCTCAAGTTCAATTTTCAAGTCTGAAAATGAGAAAAGGCTTCACGACAGAGGTGGCAAATCGGGTCTTGAATTATACACCAGTCAGAGGGATTGGTGGCAGTGGTGGCATCTTAGAAGATGGGAATCAAAGTACAACATGCGGGACTATTTCTAAAGGGTAGACCCATGCGCTAGGGAGCTGACTTCCCCTCCTGAACTGCTCAGCAGAAAAGCTCCTGTGACAGTGGCTCACCGCTGTGTGTCTCAGATCCTCCCTGCTCTGCTCTGTCACAGCCAATTACAGTTCCCAGGCTCTCCTGACCTCTGTATGCAGGGCAGGTCCAGCTGGTGGAAGGCAAAGCCAAAGTGCTCTGAACCCAGGCAACAATTAGCATTTGAACGTTTAAAATCCTTCATTCTCACTATACTTCACTCAACTTTGGGCATAGCTTTAAAATGCAAAATCCTGTGATCCTACCAATATTTTAACCAAAGTAGTTCCTACTTTCTAAATCTTTTCTCATGAACTTCCACCACTACTATGGTTGTAAGCCCTTCTTCTAAAGCTCAGATTTAACATTTAGCACTGCATCCCTTTTAAAAACTCAACAGCTTTTACTTTAATATCATTTACTTTAAGTAAAATTTACCTTTCATTTAATTTTTACCTTGTCCACAAACGTTATAAACATACACATACGTGTGTGTGTGTGTGTGTGTGTGTATGCAGGCTAAGAAAAAAACTTTGCCTGGGCTCCACAGGCGTTCCTCAGCCACCCGTAACTATCATGAAGTAGCACCCCCAGGGAAGCCTCGGCTGGGAGATGTGGGGTCTCACCATGGAGTATCCTGTTCAGTGGTTCTGACCACTCAGATCCCTGGAGGTGCTTCATCAACCCCATGCCCAGAAGCGTACTCCATACCAGTAAAATGAGAAGCTCTGCAGGTGAATCCGGCAACTGTCCCTCCCTACAAACACCCAACCCAACAACTATCCACGCAAGCAAGCACCTTCGGAAGAACCAAAATCAGGTGACAATCAGGGTACCTGGTTTTAACACCATTGCATCAAGGAAAGAGGCACTGAAGAGGGCAGAGAGACGGTCTCACATCGCCTAAGCCACCCTTTCCCCAGCCACCCGTAGTGCCACCCCAGCACACCCAGGGGAGGGAAAGTGAAGTGACTGTGGGGCTTCGCATTAAAACTCAGGGCCACACGGACAGAGGGAACACAGCTGCTTCCCACGGCTGGTGCCCTCAGAGGGAGCTCCTCTGCCCAGAAGCCCAAAGTCCTACCAGTCTCTCCCTCTGCAGAAATCGGGCAGCCTGGGGCCTGCAGTGAATCCATTAGGCAGTGAGGCCGCAAAGGCCGCAGTCCTTGGCTAATTCCTACAGCTGTGCTGGCTTGGAGGTGGTGGACTTGGGGTGCGTGTGACCCAGTGAGACACCAGTAGCTGCAGCCAGGCCATTAACTATGTCACCCTCCCCAATTTCAGGCAGCACAGCTCAGGGAGAGTCTCCTTCCACTTGGGGAAAGGAGAGAGAAGAGCTCCGAAGACTTTGTTTTGCGATTTGGGTAAGGTACCATCACCCTGACACCCCTGAATCCAGGTCTTAGTTCCTCGATGGTACTTCTGGGCCCATCCTGGGCCAGAAGGAAACTTACTACCCGAAGGGCCGGGTCCTGGCAGGGTTTACCACTGGCTAAAGTCAGAGATAGCCGGGCAACAGTCACCACTGCCACTGGGTAAGACTGGGCTGACTTCAGGTGTGACCTGGTGCTGGTGGCTCTGAGGGAGTACCCAGGTCACTCCATCCCAACTCCAACAGCCAAGCACAAAGAGTGAAGGAAGAGAGGAGAGACTGTCTTGTCATCCAGGGGATTCTCTTGTCTTTCACCCCAGCTCAGAGTCTACAGGAGCGACAGACAGCATCACTGGGCTTGAGGCACCCCCTGTGCTGATTCGGCTGCAGTGACCAAAGACGTAGCCATAACACTCAATCACCTTTCAACATCTCAAAGGCCTTCTCAAGAAGAAAGGGTTCGTGTAAGCCCAGACTCTGAAGTTTAAGTCCCTAACCTTTCAATGTCCAGACACCTGTATTGGAGCTGCTATAAGCGCTTCAAAAAAAATCGAGAGAAACAATGGCCACACTGTCACTGTTTTTCTTTTCAATTTAAGGTGGCCTCTGCTCATGCTGTTACCTACATGTCTCCTTCCTACTGGATCCATTCTTCAAGGCCCCTTCACATTACACCTCAGGCAGGAAGCATTTCCTAGCGACTCCAGTGTCTCCCTAGCTCTCCTGTCTTGAACCTTAAGAGCATGTTACAGGTTAGCCACTTTATTATTCTCCAGTATCTTCATTGGTCTTGTCTTCCCCTGCCTACATGCATCTTGTAGGCAAAGACCATATCTTCCTCCCCTTTTGTGTTTTTTTAGAGACAGAGTCTCATTCTGTTGCTCTGACTAGAGTGTCAGTGTCATCATCAGGGCTCACGGCAACCTCAAACTTCAAACTCCTAGGTTTAAGCCACCCTCTTGCCTCAGCCTCTTGAATAGCTTGGACTACAGATGCCTGGCAACAAGCCCAGCTAAGTTTTCTATTTTTTAGCAGAGATGGAATCTTGCTCTTGCTCAGGCCAGTCTCAAACTCCTGACCTCAAGCAATCCTCCCACCTCAACCTCCCAGAGTGCTAGGATTATAGGCATGAGCCACCAAGTCTGGCCTGTATCCTCTGAAATAGCGTTTGGAACATTTAGATACATTTTAGATACAAGAAATGAATAGAGGTTATACCACCTTTGATTACTTGATCCAAAGCAGAGTGGATCATATTCTTCAGTTTAACCCTCTGACAAATATCATCAGGTCTTAGGAAAGACATAAGGTGAAGGAGGCTATAGATACATATTTAGTAATGCAGTGGTTTTAGGTAAATTAATTTAGCAGCTATACAAGAGAAAAACTGGAAAAAGCTGATCAGCTAGTATGACTTCATTTCTAAGATTGAACTGCTTGTGTAAAATACCTTACACATCCTTTTCAGAGAATTCAGAAAAGGGGAAGGTTCAATAACCCACCATCCCCTTACTGTAGCGACGTGCATAGTCAAGCTCTGCAGAGTAGTCTAAAAATACTTTCACAGAAAGCCAAAAAGATCAGGTTTCTGAACTGTGGACTACATGAAATGCCATATACATATCTCCATACGCACACGTCTGGGTGGTATCTGTTCAAATACTATAGTCCCAGCAGTGACTTTATTTAGTCTGGTCGTTCCTAAGACAAACACACATAACTTTAATTACATGCACAGCCACATGTAGGACAGCCCATCTTGAAACAATTAGACTTCTCCGGTAAGTTTCAGGGCACTGGCCTCCTCCCACTTGCTCACATCCAGCACAGAAGGGAACAGTCGGGCAGAGGCAGGCCTAACCCGACTCGGCAAACACTGGCTGCAGCTGGAGCTCTCTGCCCTGCTCCGATTAGTTCTATCCGGACCCACGACACCGCCCTTCCTTTATTCTTCCCTAAATGAATTCCAGTCATTCAACTGCATTTACTATTTTTTAACCCCTCTTTGATCAGTCTCAGAGGGAAAAAAATTCCTGGCATGGTTTTTTATCTTTCCCTCAAAGAAAATATTCCAGGCAGAAACTGCCAAGTCTAAGGCCTTACCAACCCGCCCATCTGGTTATTGACCTCGGGTTACGTGGCTTCTGGAGATGGCTGCCTTTGCTGCCACATTCTTTGGGAGTTTCTGAGTTGTCTGGCTCTCTAGGTAGTAAAAGCTGAGGATTTCTCTATTTAAATTGCCCTGGAAGCTGGTGAGCAGTGTCAGAATACCATATATACCAGAATAGTTATTTCCCCCTGAATCCCAATGTAATTCACCCCTAAGTAATTTGCCCATGAGATATTATCAACAAAAATAGTGTTTTCTCCATAAGGACCATATTAAAGCTCTTTTCCCTCTCTGCCCCTCTCTCTCCCATATCTATCTATCTATCTCTCCTCTCTCCCCCTTTCTCCTCCACCCTCTTTCTCTCTCTCTCTCTCTCTCTCTCTCTCTCTCGCTCGCTCTTCTCTCCTCCTTCAAGCTTCTCTGCAGCATCTCCACCAATAAAGACCTTTTGTACAAGCAAAAAAAAAGACCATATTAAAAAAGTTACATCCACAATTGCACCTGGAACAATGAGAAAAAACTACATAATGACAAACATGATACAATCCTTGTCCTCAGACAGCTTACATGGGGTTCAAGTCTTTTAGAAAACAAAGGATTTTCCTTCTGGAGACATTTCCATGGTTCCTCTTCTTTCGATGGACTATATCAAGTTCTAAACAGAGGGTCCAATATTTAAGAAAAGTAAAAATTCTTTTAAAAGGGCTGAAAGACCCACGCAAGAGGAGAGAGCAGAAGCAGACAGCCCTCCCTCCCAAAGAAGACAGAGGGTACAGAACATTTAGCTAAGTAAGGGAAGAGCCTCTGAGACCTTGAAAGGCCAACGTCAGGACTGATAGGCAATTATAGATGCCCGAGCAAAAATACAAAGTGAGTTATCACAAAAGCTCTCCAGAAAATAGGCCTCCAGGCCAGTTTTCACATGAAACTATATAAACTGAAGGCCCAACTTTTAACAAGCAGGCAGAAAATGCGGCCACATACTGTCAAGGACCTAATTTACAAGAGTGTGGCCTTCCCCTTGGAAAGAAACTTGAAACATCTCTCACAGGTCTACAAACAAACACTGCCCCTGCAAGCTCATGGGGTTGGTCCAGCCGAGAGCTCCCACAGCCTGCACTGGCCTGTCACTGACTCAGAGCCTTTCCAGAGAGACTGTCAGTTTATGTGCACCTACACCATATGTATCTGGAAAGAACAGGAACAACAGAAAAGTCTCCACAGCTGAGGAAAACTCACGCCCTCCTGAGGGAGACGTATGTTCACCCAGGCAGGAATGCACAGATTAGACTAGATCCAAGTGCAGAGGGCAGACTCCAATGGTGAGAAGTTTGAAGCCACAGAACAGGCTCACTTCACAACAAAATTCTTGACCTTGATATTGAAGGGATAAGACTGATTGTTTCCAACCCCACTAGCCCATCTCATTCTGAATACTCAGACCATTAGATTTGAATGAAAATATGGCTCCAGATTAAGAGTTAAGTCCAGGATGTTTTTCAAAATTAAATTTTTGAATTAACAATTAATAATTTTAATCATCAGAAAGAATATCCCGAGCAGAAAAGAAATTGAAGTGTTGACAGAGGATCGCTTATGGAAAATCCTACACTGGAAAGATAATGATCCCCTTTCTTCTTTGCCATTATCTCTTAACTCTTTACATAAGTGCCATCAAGAGAAAAAACAGTTGACCTGGGGCGGCGCCTGTGGCTCATCGAGTAGGGTGCCAGCCCCATATACCAAAGGTGGAGGGTTCAAACCCCGCCTCAGCCGAACTGCAAAAGAGAAAAATAGCCGGGCGTTGTGGCGGGAGCCTGTAGTCCCAGCCATTCGGGAGGCTGAGGCAAGAGAATCGCCTACACCCAGGAGTTGGAGGTCACTGTGAGCTGTGTGACACCATGGCACTCTACCAAGGATGATAGAGTGAGACTCTTAAAAAAAATAGTTGACCTGTAAACACAAAGGTAGAGTTGTTAGAACTGGTCGTAAGGTTAATTCAGGGAGAACTGTATTAAGTGGGACTTAGTTTTATTATACGTAAAATGGAAGTGGTGATGCTTATGTAATTGCTATGTGCATTTCTATCATTAGAAGGGAACAGAATGAAGTACTGATATGCGCCGAATGTGACGAACCTTGAAAACATTATGCTAAGTCAAAGAAGCCAGAGAAGAAAGTCACACATTATGATTCCATTTATATGAAATGCCCAGAACAGGAAAATCCACAGGGACAGAAGGCAGGTAAGTGCTTGAAGGGGACAGGGAGGATGGTTGTACAACACTGTGAATGCACTTAATGCCACTCAATTGTATTGCTTTCAAATGGTCGAGAATGCTGAATTCTATGTTATGTGTATTTTACCAGAAAAAAAGAAAGAGAAAAACAATAGGCCGGCCACCTACTTGACACATAATAAATATGAATAAAAGGTACAGATTCGTCAGGGTGATCACCACTATGGCTCACGCTAACCTAGGTTTTCTATCTTCTCTCTCTCTCTCTTTTTTTTTTTTTTGTAGAGAGAGTCTCACTTTATCGCCCTCGGTAGAGTGGTGTGGCGTCACAGCTCACAGCAACCTCCAGCTCTTGGGTTTAGGCGATTCTCTTGCCTCAGCCTCCCAAGTAGTGGCACTCTTCATTGAGTCCCATCCTGGACAAAACTATCACAGGCATTTCTCTGCCCTTTCTCTGGGATGACTGTGAAAGGTTGGGGAGTAGGTACAAAGAAGGCTGAAGAGTGGTACAAAAAGCAGTTCAAAAGCGCCAGTGTCTGCCACCAAAAATCTCAGGTCAGAAAACAAAAACAAAAAAAATGGAGCCCTGGGCCTCTCGCCAGACCAAGTGATTCAGAACATCTGGAGTGATTCAGCATATCAGGGAATCAATATTTTTAAAAAGTACTCCAGGTGACTCCAATACAGAAGCTGCCAGGATCAAAAATCCCTATTCTTGGATGAGAAGGGAAGGGAACTGCTTTATTAAACGCCCTCGGTGGGCTGGGTGCTGTGCTCACTCTCTACTGACAGACAGGGCCTGCAGCTGAGGGTGCTCCTTCCACATCCTCCGGCCTCCTCGAGTATCTGAGCACGGTGGCCCATGGGAGCAGCACTCAACCTTTGAGGGACAGGAGATCAGGAATGGATACCCTATTTCTTTATCCTTTGGGTGGGATAACTATGAGGCCTAATAAGCTAACTTTTTTCTGTAAAGAGATAGGTAATAAATATTTGGGGCTTTTTGAGCTATATAGTCTCTTTCTGCTGTAACTAATCTGCCTTTGTAGTAGAGGAGCTGTCACAGACAATGCCTAAATGAATGGTGTGGCTGTGTTCCAATAAAACTTTACTTATAAACACTACTCGCCTATAGTCCCAGTTACTCAGGGGCTGAGGCAGGAGGATCACTTAAACCCAGGAGGAGTTCAAGTATAATGCAGACAACATAGTGAGACCTCATGTTCTTAAAAGAAAAGAAAAGAAAAAACAAAAAAGACAGCAGGCTATAGTTTTCAGCCCATGCTCTAGATCAAAACCAGTGGTTCTCCCAACCCTTTTGGCTGGCACCAGGGACAGGTTTTGTGGGAGACAATTTTTCCCCGAGACCCCTTGGGGAGCCAGGGAGGATGGTTTCAGGATGATTCAAGCACATTACATCTCCACCTCAGATCACCAGGCACTAGATTCTCATAAGAAGCACAACCTAGATCCTGGCAGGTGCAGTTTACAGCAGTGTCCGGGCACTATGACAATCTAATACCGCTGCAGATCTGACAGGAGACGGAGCTCAGGTGGTGATGGGAGCAATCGGGAGCAGCCCTAAACACAGACGAAGCTTTGCTTCCTCATCCTGGGCCCACCTCCTGCTGTGCAGCCTCATTCCTGCCAGGCCACGGACTGGTACTGGTCTGTAGCCTGGGGGTTGGGGACCACAGGTCTGAACAGATTCCCAGAACTCTCATCAAGAACGAGTCCCACTTGCCTAAAAGAAGAACCTATAAATAGCACACCCTATCCAGGCTTCTTCCTTCCCCATGCTTCCTGGCTAGAGAAACCCTCTCCACTCAAATCCTGTGTCAGAGCCTGCTCCTGAGGGCACCCAACCCACAACATTATCTTGTCCTCAGAACTACAGTTAGGCAGTTAACAATATCATTAGGAAGGATACAAACAAATCAACACACAGACGCGTGCATACGCGCACACAAATACCTAATCAAATATATGGTTTTAATTATGGTAAGCACGATGGCAAATCATGAAGCAAAGCCATGCTACTCACATACATATTGATCTATGGTAAGGAAAATTTATAGTAAATGTTATAAAAAGGTTTGAGGGTTATGAAAAAAAAAAATTTTTTTTTTCGCTTTTATGATCTTTCTTATCTAGGGTACAATTCATTTCCCTTCTGCCACTTAGTTGGTAGGTAAAATCTTTGGTCATATCCAGGAACATATACAGCCATTCACGGTAAAACTTAATGTGTAACTCAGAATTTAAAGAAAAGGAAATAGATTACAATAGCCTCTTACAAATTTTACCATGGGAGTGGAGAAGGAGTGGCAGTAATGTCACTAGGTCTCCGTAAGGCACTTGTGAAATTCCCCTACGGGGCTCTGCATGCAAAGCTCAGTGGTTAGGCCACATAGATCGAGGCAGGTGGGTTCGAAACCGGCCCAGGCCTTCTGAATAACAATGACAACTGCAACAACAACAACAAAAATAGATGGGCATTGTCACAGGCACCTACAGTCCTAGCTATTTGGGAGGCTGAGGCAAGAGAATTGCTTAAGCCCAAGAGTCAGAGGTTGCTGTGAGCTGTGATGTCACCGCACTCTACCCAGGGCGACAATGAAACTCTGTCTCAAAAAAAAAAAAGAAAGAAAGAAATTCCCCTACGGGGTCTAAAAAAAAAGAAAGAAAGAAATTCCCCTACGGGGTCTAAGGACAACAAAGGACACCGCAAACCCAGAACGAGCACATCGGAAAGCAGCGCTTACGCAGTCTTGCCCTCACTGTCGTGCTTGGTGGCACTGGCCCCCTTCTTGCCCAGCAGCGAGGCCACCTTCTCGGCGTCTCCATTCTCCACGGCCTGCAGCAGCCGGTCATCATTCTTGTTCCACTCATTGGTCTGTGGAGCAAAGAGAAGAAAGAGAGGCAGTGAACGACACCGGCCACAGCCACGGCCATCTGCAGGACCCTGCCCCCAATAACGACTTTAAAAATACCTTCCCCTTCACCATGTAGACACCCAAGAAGGCTGCTTTCCCCCGAAGAAAACATCAACAGTACAGTGAAATCAAACTCGGAGGCAAAGTTGCTTCTCTCAACTAACGCTGGGAAAATGAGGTAAATTAAAAAGACCAAGGCCAGTTTACACATTAGCTAATTTCTACTAACTGAACAGCTGGCTTGTCAGAACGCTGGCCTTTGACCTAGGCCACAGCTCACTTGGTCCGTGTTACAGAACCAAACTGAGGTTACCCCAGGGTTTTCATACACGAAATTCCTCATCTGCTTTTATCACCATTCTTTCTGGCCTTTTGACTGGGTCAATTTTTGCGCTGTATATGGATTTTAATTAATTGTCCAGGCTACTGAATCAATGAAGTATCACCAGAAATAAAACTTTTTCCTGAGCAAGCTGTTAAACATCTGAGGCTTTGAGCAAAGCCTCACACACCATCAACCCCAAAATCCAACTGAGTAATTCTGCAAGCCACAGTGACAGTGAAGCTTCCATGTGTATAAACTAGATTCTACTCTTACAGGGAAAGAGATGATCTCTATCTAAAAAAGCAGATGGAACAGAAGTACAAGGCTAAGAAGTTTCAAACAGGAAAGGTAGCAGTGAGCCACTGGAGGTTTTGGAGCAGAGGAATGAGGGAGTAACAGAATCAGTGTTTGAGGAAGTCAGTCACGGGAGGTGCAGGACCGGTACGGGATTCACAGGGAGGAAGGGAGGGCCAAAAGCTGCCGGGCGCACCAGACCCCGGCCGTCCAGTGCCCCCTGCAGCGGGCCCGAGCTCACCTTCCTTCTGGCCCCTTCACTGGTAGACACTGCCACCCAGGAGAAACTTCTCTTCCCTTCCCAGAGCTTTCCACTGACTCTGCTTCCTCAAAGCCTCTGAAGGGAAGAATCCCTGGGAGGTATTTCATATACCAGGCAAAGGAGATATTAAAATGTTTGAAATGAAAAGAGGGCATTTTCCATGGTCACAGTCTTCCCTAGCCCCAGTGATGTGTCCCCAACGTCTGCACTGATGCATGGAGAAAACTCAGCAGAGTACACCCTCTCACAGAGAAGGGATGGGTCCCCCAAACATCTAGTCACCCTCCTGTTTTAACCCAGAATTTGCATCTCGGGGCATCTCAGGACTAGGCCACTCCCAGTTCTCAGGACTCCCTCTCCCTTCTGGACGTTCAGAGGTAAGAACACAGAAATGGGGCAAGTCTGGATGAAAACCAGCAGCCCGCCCTCTAGACATGAACCTAAACCCAGAACTCTAGACGGACACACGTTGTGCGGCTTTAAGTCATCTATAACCACCCTGTGCCTCGGTTCCCCAAGGCTTTAGACTGCATGTCCACTGAGATTCCTCTAGGGCTCAAAATTCTTACTCTATTAAGTTCCCCAAACTTTGCTAGATACGACAGCACAACAGTACTGTCTGGAATGTTCTACATCCACTCTGTCCAACTTCATAGCCACAAGGTCAGCAGTTCTCAACCAGAGGGAACACTGGATAATAATCTCTGGAGACATTTATAACGGCCATGTCTAGAGACGGCTACTGGCATCTACCGAGGGGAGACGGGGGTTCTGTTCGGCGTCTACAATGCACAAGGCAGGACCCAAAGAACAGGACCCCAAACGTCAATACTACATTAGCCTCCCGTGGCTGCTGAGCATTGGAAATGCGGCTGGTGGAAGTGAAGCAGTGAATGTTTAGCGTGGAGACGAGGTGCCGGCAGGCAGCGGCTAGCGCACAGAACACTGCAGCTCGACGGGACCACTCTCCTCTTACTCTTTAAGGAATGGTTAGGGCCAACATCTTCCTCACTCCTACTACAATGATCCATTTGCTCACAAAGAAGACGTTAGGTATTACCTTTATTACAAATCAGGCTTCCTACTGAAGGGAACATATTGCTCCTGGCATAAGCATCTGTTAATGGAACAGGAAATCTTACTTAACAACAACCACAACTACAACAACAACCACTACAGCAGCTACCAAGAAACGGATTGCAGCTTATTCCTCCCAGAGTGCATTTTACAGGTTAAAAGAAAAAAGTTATTGAAGATAATCTAAGACCCATGATCCTTACCTATATTCTCCTGAAAGAGAAAAGTATGGTCTTTCAAAATCCTTCCCTATAACCTGAACTGACCAAACTAAAACTAGACCGGGAAGATCAAAAGGACACTGAATCTCAGAGGACAGGACTGAAAGTACTTAAGGGAGGCGAAGGCCACACATTTTCAGCGTTGCTAAGGCTCCACTCTACAGTAGAGAAAAATCTGACTGCAAGGGTTCCCTAAAATTAGTTCCATGTGGATCTTCATGGAGTTCAATTTGAAAGATCGCCCTTCCCCTACTCTCTGAAGGACAAGGTCAAGGGCACTTCCCTGACATCTGAAATGCGTCTCCCCTAGTGTCTTGTCCTCCATAGAGGTCAGAATTTACTTTTCTCTTAGAGCGGGTGAGGCAAAAGAAAATGGCTACCCACACACAAATATTTAACAAACGATCTGTAACACCATTAAACCTGTGAGAACCGCAGATGGGGTGCCGGGTAAGGAGCAAGAGGGAAAAGGATGAGGAGGGGGAGAGAGTGAGAGATGACCTTAGAATGTGAGCTGAGCGAACAGTTGAGGACACACTGGGAAGGCAGAGGCTGACCAGAAGAGAAAACGGGACAGGGAGAAATCTGTCCTGCAGACCACAGCTGGGAAACGACGAGAGAAGGCAAGAGTTCTATTCTTAAAATTCTTGGTGGAGGCCAAGAAAGATCCCAATCAAACCTCTGACCAGGAACCTGGATTCTGATCAGTGGCAGAGCTCTCCAGCCCTGGGCCAGGCTACTGCTTATACTTGTAATTAGCTTTGAAATGCACATCTGAACTGCACATCTCATGCTCCCTCCTTAGAAGCACAGCTTTCAAGGTACCATCACTCTTCTCCCACACTTCCCCCACATCCTCTCCTACATGTGTTTACACATTCCGTTCAGTGCTTTATTCTATACCAAAAATCGCATAGCCTAGATGTTTAATAAATACTTCCAATGCCGCTGCTCTCTGCAAGACACTCCTCCGTTCCTCACCCCCATCCCTCTGCTGAGTGGTGTAAAATTGATTAGGCATTGAAAGAAATCTCAAAAAGGCATCTTCACCAATCTACTGTCCAAAGGTAGGCCTGGTCAGGTAAATAGGTGAAGTCCAAAATTTTGCAATAACATCCCAAAGTAATTCCTTCATACTCCAGTATCAAGGAAGGCTTCTGGAGATCACCATCATGTTAACAGTATCAGCTCTCACACTTTTCTGTGAAAATCTTCCCCTCTAATTAGCAGGGCTTTTGTGGGAAAGGCTTAGCATTACTTCTACGTGGGGCTCCTGGTTTCCTGATAGTTTTGATATATTAATGAGTTATTTCAATATATTAAAAAATGAAATAGGTGGGGCTGGGAAAGGTGGCTCATGCCTGTAATCCTAGCACTCTGGGAACCTGAGGCAGGTGGACTACCTGAGCTCACAGTTTCGACCAGCTTGAGCCAGAGTGAGACCTCATCTCTAATAACAGCCAGGCATGTGGTGGGCGCCTGTAGTCCCAGCTACTTGGGAGGATGAGGCAAGAGCATCACTTAAGCCCAGGAATTTGAGGTTGTTATGAGCTATGATGCCATGGCACTCTACCAAGGGTAACAAAGTGAGACTCTGTCTCAAAAAAAAAAAAAAAAGAAAAGAAAAGAAGAAAGAGGAAGAAGAAAACATCAGATGTATCACATTAAATAAGGTTAAATATTTTACGAATTTTGTATTTATTACATACAATGTGTATACTAGGTGGTGATACAAAATACGTAATATATTTCTTACTGGAGAATCATTATTAAAAAACATTGGAAGCCAGTGCTTTAAAATGCCCTGTCATCCCACCCAACTATGAAAAAGCTAACTTTCAAAGCCTCCCTCAAGTCTTTCAGGCTCTCTTGAGCCTACCTGGTGACCTGTTTCTCTACTCCACTGCATCCAGACAGCCCCCCAACTCACTGCAAGTTAAATCCACTGAAGTCCACTGTCTAGACTTGAAGTATTGTATCCTGTTTTTTGTGCAAAAGATCACGTTTTTGTTTTCTGTCTTCAGCTCCCTGAAGGTACTGACATCAGCTTTTATTCCTTACTCTTTTTTTTATTTTTTTTGGAGACAGAGCCTCAAGCTGTCACCCTGGATAGAGTACTGTGGCATCACAGCTCACAGCAACCTCCAATTCCTGGGCTCAAGCGAGTCTCCTGCCTCTGCCTCCCAAGTAGCTGGGACCATAGGCGCCTGCCACAACACCCG
>CAUYON010011946.1:0-20532 GCA_963573935.1 Arctocebus calabarensis | reverse complement strand
CATTCTCACTGGAGTTAGATGGTATCTCAGGGTGGTTTTGATTTGCATTTCTCTAATAATTAGGGATGATGAGCATTTTTTCATATGTTTGTTAGCCATTCGTCTGTCTTCTTTAGAGAAGGTTCTATTCATGTCTCTTGCACATTGATTTATGGGATTGTTGGCTTTCTTCATGTGGATTAATTTGAGTTCTCTAGAGATCCTGGATATCAAGCCTTTGTCTGATTCAAAATATGCAAATATTTATATAGTGATCAAGGAAATGCCATGAAGGATATCTGTAACAGTATGACCAAAATATTTCTGAATGTATATGAATCATGCCCTGTGATTGCACCAATGTACATAATTATGATTCAATAAAATTATTTTTAAAAAAGCCATATATAAAGTTATAATTAATTTAATGAGAGAAACATGAAAATACACACAAAAACACAATTGGTTTAAGCAAGGATCCTTGATGCTTGGTTTGTACTTGATGGCATATCTATCTTTCTTTGGAAATTACCTGTTATTCAGCCTTTCCTAATAATAGATTGTGATTGTGCATATTATACCTTTCCAAACTCAGACGGGAGTATTACGTTCTGTACCATAAGAACTGTACCCTCATGAATTTAAACTCTGTCAAAGTGCAACTAGGGAGTACCTTTATCATTGAGAAATTGCAGCTCAGTATTACTAAAATCTTCTTTAAGCTGCTCATTGAAGAATAAGACAGTGCCATTTCCATCCCAAGGAACTCCCGGTACCAAAGCACAGTGTTATTATACTGTATCAATCCCCAAACCTGCCAGCTGCAAGTTTGAAATAGCTGCACTCCCTGAAACCCAACTTTAAATCCCAGAAAAGAGAGTTCATTCCTTTATTGTCCTAAAATAGACCAATGCTGTATGGCTCAGTAAGTGGTCTTTCTGATGGCACCTTCAAAATTACCATCCTGAGTGTTCTTTATGGGAAATAAAAGTCCTGGAGAACTTTTCATGAGCAGGCTTTTGGCCTGAGGCTCTTGAAGAAAATCTTTTCAGTTTCTTTCTGGTTGTATACATCATGATTCATGATTGCTTATCAACCTTTGCTTGGAAAGGGGTTATTTCTTTCATGAAGGTGCATATCTGCCTGTTTTCCATGCTGGATTGTATCAAGTGGTTGAATAGTAGAGGTAGTTAGTGATTTCTGGTAATGGCACTGGTTACTAATTTGTAAATATCTAAAAGTGCTGCATGAAATATAGTATTTCCATATAGAAAACCCAGCTGCATCTATTTCTAGTCAGATTTGTGTCCTGCAATCTTGCAGTATACTCCTTAAACTCCACCCCCCACCTCCATTCCCTCTTAGGACTATTTTCTCTCTCTCACGTGTGCGCACACGCGCGCACACATGCACACACACACACCCCTACCTTGCTTTTGCTTTTTCAGTTGTTTATATCCAGTGCTTCATTTGAACTTTAATAAGAATGAATAAAATCATCTTCCTGGATTATCCATCTGTTTCCAGGTAAAAGTAGTAAATTTTCTGCCCTTCTAATCTGCTTTCCAAATCTGCTTCCGGGTCAGATTTCTAATATTTTAATGTTTGTAAGACCTTTTTGTCTTTGCTGTTAGTATTTCCATAGTGCACCAAAGTCTATTATCTGAGGACATTTTTACTATAACTTAGTTTCTCTGGTCTCAAAATTTCCCCAGGGACCCTTCCTCTCTGGCATTCACTCCCTTCATGTTTAGGTTCCTCATTATTCCTAAATTTTCTCATTTAACACAATTTCATGATCCGCCTGTCTCCTCAAGGTAAACACATTTTTATATCTGGCCCAAGAAAGTCAAGTCCTACAGAAAGGAAAATAATTCTCTTCATGTCCTTTAGGACAGTCACCTGAATTCACGGTTAATGAAAAATGAGGTCTGTAACAACATTTATTTTTATTTATTTATTCATTTATTTGTATTTGTATTTTTTTTTTTTTTTAGAGACAGAGTCTCACTTTGTCACACTTGGTAGAGTGCCATGGCATCACACAGCTCATAGCAACCTCCAACTTCTGGGCTTAGGCAATTCTCTTGCTTCAGCCTCCCGAGTAGCTGGGACTACAGGTGCCCGCCACAATGCCTGGCTATTTTGCTGTTTTGCAGTTCGACCTAGGCTGGGTTTGAACCTCCAACCTCAGTATATGGGGCCAGCGTCCTACTCAATGAGCCACAGGCACTGCCCCTATTTATTATTTTTTTATGAAATCATAAACACATAGATCATGTATACATTAATGCATTTATAGGGTACATTGTGCTGATTTCATATAGAATTAGGAAAGCTTACATCACATTGGTTAATATATACCTCATCTCGTTCACTTAATTATTGTGTTAGGACATGTATACTCTCTACTAATAGATCTGACATTTATGCTTGCATTATGCACAATAGGGACAATATTTTTTTTAAAGTACATACACTACTGATGTACCCAATGTTCTACTAAATTTAGTAAAATAATTATCAAAATGGATTCCTAAAAATTTACTCTTCTTCCTATTTTCATACTTTTTAATATGATTTAGGTTTTCCTTTGAGGATTAACTGGCTTAAAACAAGAAAAATCTTGAGAATTTCTTCTTTTTCCTTTTACATCCCTGTCTCATTGACCTTTCAAAGTAGAGGTGATAACCAGTTGTATTTCTTCCATACTGACCTTCCACTTCTGTGCTGATTTTCAAGTAAAGAACTTAATAAAGGAAAGAGAGGGAACTTTGATGCTGCCAACTCTTAAGCAATTTAAGCTGTGACTTTACTAACCTTAAAGTAAATGAAGCCAGATCCAGCAACTGCATGATCAAAATGCTGTTACAGGATAATTTAGTCAAATTGAATATTATAATAATGGTGGGAAATGAATTCTGTGCACATTGAGGTTTCCACATCTCCAGGAGAATTAAACTGCTGAATAGCCACGGACCCCACTGAAAGTATTTCAAATACCTAAGTCCAGACGAATAACAACCAACAAATAGAAGGAAACACTGTAGTGATACAGCAAAGAAGTTAGAACATATTTCAGAGAAAGAGAATAATACCCAATCAAAGATTACATTTTGTTAGAATGTGCAGAGGCAAGTGGAATTCTTCATATTAATATACAGAGAGAAAAGAGAGATTCCAGATCCCTTTCACATATTGGCATTATAAACAGTTGTACAATCCAATACATGCAGTTCACCCAAACATGTCTGTTTCTAAATGAAATAAGTGCTTCTAATCTGAATTTTATTTTCAACTACCAAGCCATTTTCATGGTAAATAGCTGAATCATTCAGACATCATGTCTCTTAATGTTGAAGAAACATCAAAAGATTTCCTTGCAAGTGCTGATCAAGGTCTGTCAATGACAACATTCCTATAGCAATTTCCCTTCGATGATGCAGAATATTATTAACTTAATTCAAGTATTTATGGGAGACACAGCATGTCACCAAGAACTTCTGACATCAACATACTAACTTCTGTTGCTTTCCATCCCTGATAGACTATTGTCCCTGACTATTGTATAGATAGAGTTCTTCCCATTTTTCCATCTATCCACCCATCCATTCATCATCTATAGCAAACAATTATTTATTGAGTACCCCCTTTTTTCCCAACATAGTGCTAGGTTCTTAGGATCAAACAAAAGGAAATAGCCCTTTGCTACCTATAACTCATCAACATTTTGCAAACATTATAGCAAATTTTCATTTTCACTATTTCACATTGTGTTTTCTGCCACATGATTATGACTATTTTATTATTTATTTTTCTGGGCATAATTTGCTTGCTCTAAGTGTGCATTTGTGTTTATTCCATCACTTGCTTCCTTGCTTGCTCTAAATCTCTACTAGGGATTGCCTGGCCTTTCATTTTTGTCTAGAAATACAACATCTGGAACCATTTCAGCAACAAAGAATTTCTCTTTATGTCCCTCATTTCCTGTCTCTATTTTTTTTTTAGTCTCTATCCACTCTCTACAAAAATATATATCCTATTTTATTTATAGTTGGATGCTTACAATTAAAATGCTACTGTCCTTATTAAGTTGCTTCAGTAATATAATTCTCTGCCAAACCCACGGTGGCTTAAATGAGGTTTAAGAATCATTTTTTTCACAGACCAAACAAAACCTAAATGTTTGTGCACTACTAGTAGGCAATTACCTTACTACCACAAACAAGATCCAATCAAGTGTTCAGGGCACTTGGTGTCACCTTGATGCCTGTCTGCACAGTGGGGATTTGCTACCTTTCTCAGACTTTCATCCTTTACCATGTTCTGTTGGTTCTTCTTACTTTCTCATCTTGATCACCATTGCTATCATTAGATTACTGTCTGGTCTTCTGATTTTAACTTAAAAATTCAATTCGTCCAGACACAAAAGCCACTGTCCTCATGACTAGATTACCTTCTAGGCTACTTAGGAAAGAGAGAAGTGATAGAAAATGTGTGAGTTGAAAAGAAACACTTAATGGAATGCTTATTTAAATATATTCTAAAATGTGTTTGTCTACTTGACCTAACCACTGACTTAAATGCAATAAGAAGGCATTTTAACACCATTAGTTTCTGGATTTCTGCCAGAGGAAGCTCCTTGCTTTATATCCCCTTAGGCTGTACTGATGAAACTATCTAAAAGTGGGGTTTAATAGCATTTAATTCATTTTAAATGCTAAAGCAACCAGTAAAGTGTATCAGATGATGAAAAAAATAAGACTCTAGAGGTTAAAAAAAGTATTCACTGAGACTTCCTTGTTTATATATAGTATGTAATGTTTCCTCTTGGAGTCTTAGGTTTAGGACTTGTCTTTCACCAGTGATTCCTGACAGACATCACTTCCCTACATGATCAGTGACATTGCTGCTTTCACTGGCATTGTTTTTCCAGCTCCGTTATGGCAGCCATTGTGGCTGATATTGTTGGTCTTCATAGTAGATGGTATAGAAGCATACTAAAATTCTTCCCACTCAATAAAATTAAGTAGTCCAAATTTCAGATGCAAACTGTTCAGGGACAAGATGCTAAGTGTTTCTAAGTGTTTTGTTAAGAGCCAGTGTTTAAGTAAACATTACAAATCACGGTTGTCTAGTAAATAACATGAATTGAAGCCCTTAAAAATTTATTATTCATAATATACATCATTTTGTCAGCTGGATCATGTAACTAGCTTTTTTCTCTAAGAATTGGTGAAGATTTTGGTTTTATCCCTGGCATGAAACAAAAGTGCTCTTCAAAGATTCAGGCAAGAACAGGTCTCCTAAGCTGAGCCTCCATCAGAAAAGGCAACCCAGAGAGGCAGGCAAGGGGCTTATTGCCACTGCACATGTTTGACAGGGGTTTGGGGGATCTGGTATTCTCAGAAACAGCATCCCCAGAAGAGTATATGGTTAGTCAAGGTCCTTGTTTATTGTGTTTGTTCATAGGATTTATTCCTCAGAGCTCGAGGATTATTCACTTGAGTAAAAGTTTTACCTGAAAGTGTTTCCTCTCTCTCAAGTCTTCTCATGCAAAAGTATGTGTATGTGTGTATATATGCAACACTTATTATGTGTAGTTAATTACAATAAAGTTTGGTAATAAGTTAATTTTTAATAGTATCTGGAGAAATTTCAAGTTGAATCCATTTCTTTGTCCCATGTAATGGCTTTTCTGTTTGTATTTTGGTTTCAATATGTCAGAATATGGGGCCTCTATTCATGATACTGTTCACATACGTATTTAATATTCCTTGAGCTGCCTCCGTAAGCCAGCACCATGGTGAGATCTAGAGGACAGGAGAGCAGAGAAGAAGTGAATCCACAATCTCAATGCAATAATGTACATACTGCGGTAGCAATAGGAATAGAGCTTATCAGAAACATAACAAAAAATACTTACCATAGCCTTTCAGGTTAAGAGGGGTTTCCTGGAGGAAGTTACCCCTGAGCTGAGACTTAAAGTAAGAAGTATACAAGAGGGAAAGATTCTCCAGACAGAGGGAGAAGTGTGTTACAAGTCATAGAGAAGAAAGGTTATGCTAGGAACTTGCACTTCCTTGGAACTAAGTCTCAACATTTGCATAACAGTGAGGCAGAAAACAGAAGGTTAGAGAAGGTGAAAAGATGCTGGCTTTGGTGCTTGGAGAGGGGAATAGAGTTATATGTGGCAGAGAGAATAAAAAGAACTTTCTCAGTTTCCTCCATGGGACTAGGAAATCAGTTTTCAGCTTTCTCATGTGTAAAATGAAGTATTTGGATTCTACTATCACCAAGACCTTTTCCAGCTTTAAAATTCTGTGATTCTATGAATTTTGGTGCTTTGCAGGAAACATGAAGTATTCATGAACACGTGAAACAGTATTCTCTTCTGTAGGAGACAACAGCTTCATCATCTAAGATTTATATTTGGAAATTGCTATTAATCGTGTTTCACAAATAATCACATCATTTAACCTCTAAAATTGTGTCCATTGTTTGTATAAGGAAACAAAATAGATAATTACTAATACACTCTGTTTTTAAGACTAATTCAATTCTTTAGGAAGGACCTTAAAGATAATGTAACTCTTAAATAAAATGTGAGCCCTCTTGACTGTACTTAAAATTTCTTAGCAAACAAAAGTGTGAAACTAACCTGAAGAGAAAGACAAGATATTTTAGGCAAAGTAAACTGGTAAAACTTTAAGTAAATATTAGTTGAGTTATTTTTACTGGAGTAGAAATTAGGCCAATAACATTTAGCTTTGGAAATACTTACATAAAAAGGAAAAAATAACATCTATGCATGTAGATTTTTTTCTCTGCAATAGAATCTCATGCATTCTATGTTTTCAGCCTCACCATTATTAGTAGTTTTTACCTTTTGATCAAACAAAATTTCAAACAATTCATAAAAAATTAGATATAGAGAAATATGTATATCCAGATATGTGCTCTTTTGCCAAAAATAACTACTGTAACTCTACTGTAAAACTCTAAAAATTACTATATATGTAATTAATAAGTTTTATCTCATAGCCTTTTCCTAATCCCCTTAAGATGAATCGGGTCAAGTAATTTAATCATTGGATTGAATCATTTAAATGGAACAAAAACACAAGAAATATAGGGTACTTGAGTTGTTTATTTGGAATCACACAAAATTCACAATGAGATGAGACTAAAATTTGGTGACTGAGAGGCATTTAATTACACTGTTATTTAGACTTATCAGCCATATTGAACCTATAAAATATTGGATTTCAGGCATTCTTTATTACATCAGATAACTTGGAAATTTTCAAAACTAATCTCTTCAGTTGCAATTACAATATACAATATATCATTCATTTAACAAATATTTGTAATATGACTGAGGTTTGAGAGGCAAGGAATTAAGCACTCAATTTGAACCAAAGGTAAGACAATCTTTGCTCCCAGGAAGTTTGTGGTACCATGTGGATGCCACTCTGTAAATTAATAATGACAGACTTTGTAATAAATTCAAATAAGAAATAAGCTTGAAGCACTTTGGTAGGTTATTCTAGAGGGAATACAACCTAATTTGTGGTAGCTGCAGAAAATCCTCAATGAGAATAATTCCCAGCCTGAGATTTATAGAAGGGGAAACAGGGAGAGAAAAGTTTGGAATTCTGAGAAGTGTTAGCATTTACAGGCTTTGTGGAAGAAATGAAGTGTGAAGGAGCTGATTAGAAGAAGCCATGGAGTGATGGGAGATGTAGGTGACATGAGTTTATAGAAGCCGAGGTTATAAAAAATTACCAGAATGGGCTCGGCGCCTGTGGCTCAATGGGCTAAGGTGCCAGCCACGTATACCTGAGCTGGTGGGTTCAAATCCAGCCCGGGCATGCCAAACAACAATGACACCTGCAACCAAAAAATGACTGGGAGTTGTAGTGGGGGCCTGTAGTCCCAGCTACTTGGGAGGCGGAGGCAAGAGACTTGCTAGAACCCAGGAATTGGAGGTTGCTGTGACCTTTGAGGACACAGCAATATACCCAGGTTGACAGATTGAGGCTCTTTCTCAAAAAAAAAAAAAAGAGACAGGAGTGAAATGAGAGTAAAAAATTAGTCAGGTGATCACACAAGACTTACCAATGAAATGCCAAGGAGTTCAGATACATTTGGAATCAAAACCAAGCAACACAGTTGAAAGACAACTAGTTAGGGTGTGATGGAATTTAATATTTCATTAGTGGAACAAGTGAGTTTGTTGATTTGCTTTCATTTAGCTTGATTTGGGTTTTATTGACAAAACTTATATTTTGGTCATCGGAGAGAGTGGCTGAAATGAAAACAATTATTTCTTGACATGAAAATGTTAAAGAACTGAAAAATGAGTGTGTTCGATGAATGATATTGGATATTGGCACCATTTAGGATAAGAGTGGCAGAGCTCTCTCCTTTACCAAGTTATAACAGTGAATGCAGATAACAGATAAAACCACTCATATGTTGAGGCTCACAGCATCTCATCATACCAGACACCACCTACTACTCTCACCATCAGCTGCCACTGTTGAGTGTTGAGTCATGTCCCCTCACTCTGCTGGGGGACAGGACATCCCCAATGTCCAGAGGAAAGGTTACAGAAGCAAACATACTGTGGAATGTTTATAAGATGACTTATACCCCAAAAAAGGGGTATAAGTCATCTGAAAAAAAAAGTGTAGCCCAGTTAGAAATATAAATCCTGGAGTGGACAAATTATTGAAGAGAATGCAATTTGGGAACACAGAAACATGATGTGTGAGATTAACTAGCCAAAGCTTTTCAAAATAAATAGTCACTGAAATGTCCCAGTAGGTGGAGAGAGGGCCAAGGGCAGAGGACAGAATGGGGCCCATGTTCTCCCTAAAAAGGGTGTTGGTTTCATGCGGCTTCTGAGAATTCTATTCCAACAGGGAAGGCGAACTGTGGGACTGTTTAGTTTCCTGGACATTGACCATGAATAAATTATCCCTTTTATCTCATGCCTTCTCCTTTCCCACCACTTCTCTCTTTCCATCTTACCTTGACCTTCTCTCTCTCCTCTCTTCTTTACACCTTTTTCTATTTCGCGTCTCTTCCTCCATAGTAGAAAATGAGCTAAATAAGTTTCAATAAGGTGCAGAATACAAAGCTGTGGCAAAGAAATCTCTGTGGAGACTTTCTTTATCCTGTTGCTGGCAGTTCTTAGAGGTGTACACAGTGTTTTCTGTCTGATTCAAGACTAACAACAGTTCCAGTTCAGCCCAAGGCCAGCAAGGCCAGCAGCCTCTTCTCTCAGAAATGCCCTTTATCCACAAGGTTCCCTTCATTCCACTTGCCTATGACCTTTGAACAAAATATAATTCTGCAGAGATGACCTTTGTACTTTCTTGCTTGACCTGCAAATAACATGTAAACACATATGGATGAGCCCTCCTGTTCAGCTGCACTGCCTAACCAATTGCCTGCTCAGTCTTTGCTCCTTGGCTGCTTATATGTCCCATTGGAATGGAACATATCCATTCCCTTCATAAAAAAAGAAAACTCATTCCATATATGATTGTCAAATTCTAAAGGCCTTGGCCAGCTAGAGGTCACCATCTATTGTCTCATTGTGAGACATCATCTTTTCCTTATTTCAAATGAAGTGGCAGCAGAGGGAATTCGCAGGGGTACTCTTCCTTCTTCCTTGTGAGAGAGATTAAAGAAAAAAAGGGAAGAGAGAGAAGATACCTCCAAGAATCATGCAAGTTGTCTCCTACCATGCCAAGGAAATTATCTTCTCTACACTACCCATCAATACCATTGACCTTTGTCATAAAAGGCAGGTTGCTTATATCTATATCCCATTAAAAAGCATCATCTTACAATCACTTCTTCAGTACTATTAAAGTTATGTCAAAAAGAATCATTGACTTATTGTCAAATACATTCAACCTTCCACATTAATGTACCCAGAGACACTTCACTAATCAGCAGAAAAGCAGAGCCAGAAACCCATGAAGCCCAGGGGATTCAGGGGAAAACTCTCGGATCGCCCCACCCCCCACACCAGCTAACCTCTAACCTGTACATTTTCTTTCCATCCTATAGTGGCACTGTCGATGATATCTAGTTTCACACTTTAACACTAAAAATTTAGAATGAATACTCCTTTTTTGCTTTAGCTGTCCAAAACCTACCAATGACAGAAAGTCCATATTATTCCAGTGGATGCAAGCAAGTTTCATGTCCCCTCTGAGTCTAAATGGCATTAAATGGGTGCCAACTGATTGTTGTTGAGTATATTTTTGGTGGAATTAACAGAAACAGAGTTGTTAGGTGTCCACAGGTGGATCTGGTATGTGTGTATTATGTGAATTCCAGGTAATAAAACAATATTTTGGCTTTTCTGATCAGGTACAGCTCACTGCTTTGAAAGTGTCATTAAAGTGGAGAATTAATAACGGTCAAATTTGAATATCCGGCTAAGAATAAGGAGGGATTTGTGTACAGGAATTGTAATTAATTGTATATTAAGTAAAATACAATTCTAGAAGTGAAACTGTGTTAACAAAATGGGGGAAATTATGAAGAGAGAACCTTGTCTACAGGTGGAAGCACGTTGATGACAAGAAGATGTCTTTTCAAATGGGAATAGAATTTAATGATACCCGTGTTAATTTTTAGAGGTTTCTGAGCATAGGAGATATATAATGAAAGGAAAAAAAAGTGATGTAGAATTGTTTTTCAGGTGTAAGCTGGATCCATCAGATGTAAATGAGACTGCTGGAAAATTGCCAGTAGAGGCAAATGCCAGGATCTTACCTGGAGGGGGATGGAACTCAGAAATTAGAAAGGATTATGTAGCTGAACTTGCAGAGTTATGACATTATGTGCAACTCAGACCCAGAATTCTATTCACTTCCTTCCTTCCCTCTTTTCTCCCTCCCTCCATCCCTTCCTTCCTTCCATCCTTCCTTTTTTCTTTGTAAGCCTATGTTGTAATGGAGATAAGGTGTCACTGTGCATATGTACCCAGAAATGACTGGAATTGACTCAGTCAATATGAAAGGCAGAGTGGCAAATTGGAAACAGAAGACATCCCAGAGGCAAAAGGACTTCGTATGAACTCCTGTCTCTACTAACATTTCCTTGTCACTTTATACAGGATACTCAATAGTTCTGTGTCTTGGTATTTCTCATTTTGGGGGGAGAAGGTCATATCAACATTTTAATTATGTTAATTTTATTTTCTGGATCAGAATTTTTTTTTTAAATTTATTGTTGGGAGTTCATTCAGGAAACCAGGTTACACTGATTGCATTTGTTAGGTAAAGAGCCTCTTACAATCCTGTCTTGCCCTCCAAAAGGTGTAGCACACACCAAGACCCCCCCCCCCGGCCCGCGCTCAGCGCTTCCTGTGCCCCACCCCCCCCCCCCCAGCGCCCCGGGCGCCCCAACCCACCGCACAGCGCCGCCCGCCCCCCGGGGGGTGGCGGCTCGGTGTGTGCCACAGCTTTTGGGGGCAAAACATGATTGTAAGAGGGACTTTACCTAACAAATGCAATCCGTGTAACCTGATTTCTTGTACCCTCAATGAATCCCCAACAATTAAAAAAAAAAAATTTTTTTTTAATTTAAAAGAAATAAAAGTACATCCCAAAGTACCTTATATCTCTAATTCCTGATGTTTTCTGGTAAGAAGTGAACCTATTCCTTTCTTGGCAGAATTACTCATTCATGTACTCTTTTTCGAAAACACAGTGACATCTTTGTTTTTTGTTTTTTTCTTTGTGGTTTTTGGCCAGGGCTGGGTTTGAACCTGCCACCTCTGGCATATGGGGCCAGCGCCCTACTCCTTTGAGCCACAGGCACTGCCGACACCTTTTATTATCTCTTATCTCCTCTCTTATTCTCTTTGCCTTTGGGCTTATCCCTTTTTTACTCTGTTGCTACCACTCTATTAAAGTTTAAGGAGAAAGTGAAGACAAACATTATCAATCTACCACCCTTCTTTTTTTTTTTTTGAGACAGAATCTCAATATATTGCTCTGGGTAGAGTACCATGGTGTCACAACTCACAGCAACCTCAAAATCTTGGACTTAGGTGATTCTCTTGTCTCAGCCTCCCAAGTAGCTGGGACTACAAGCACCTGCCACAATGCCTGGCTATTTTTTTGTTGCAGTTGTCACTGCTGTCTAGCTGGTCTGGGCCGGGTTTGAACCCACTAGCCTCAGTCCAAGTGGCCCCTGTCATAACCACTATGCTATGGGCACTGAGCCCAATCTACCATTGTTTCTTTCTTTTTTTTTTTTTTTTGAGACAGAGCCTCAAGCTGTCACCCTGGATAGAGTGCTGTAGCATCACAGCTCACAGCAACCTCCTCTTTTTTTTTTTTGAGACAGAGTCTCAAGCTGTCACCTGTAGAGTGCCATAACATCATAACTCACAGCAACCTCCAACTCTTGGGCTCAAGTGATCCTCTTGCCTCAGTTTCTATTTGTAGTAGAGATGGGAGTCTCACTTTTGCTCAGGCTGGTCTCGAACTCATTAGCTCAAGCAATCCCACCTTGGCCTCCCAGAGTGCTAGCATTACAGGTGTGAGACACCACGCCCAGCCAATCTATCACTCTTTTTATTTATTTATTTTTTCAATCTATCACTCTTAATCAGTATTTATGTGTCCCTTCTTGTCCCCCTACTGACTGCTCATTTACCATCACAGAATAATTCTGATTGTCAAAAAAAAGAAAAGGATGGGTTTTTTAAGCCATCTGGGCAAAAGTAAGAAGGATAAAGAGTAAAGAAGAAAGAATGAAGTTTAAAACATCATATATATGCATGGGAACAGAAAACATGCAAATTCTCTATTGAAGAATAGAAGTTGGTACTAGTCAAACCATGCAAAGGGTAAATAAAGCTAGGTGTGGTTGAAATTGCCTAAGGATAAAAAAAGGTTAGTTTTCTATAATGACCATTAGGTGGCAGTGTTGACCCAAAACAGCTTTGTAGCTGTCTGACTAGCCAATGAGTAGGAAGGGAAAACACAGCTAGCTGTTAAGTGGTCCCAATAATAAGAAATGGCGGGCTCGGCGCCTGTGGCTCAGCAGGCTAAGGCACCAGCTATGTACACCACAGCTGGCGGGTTTGAATCCAGCCCGGGCCCGCCAAACAACAATGATGGCTGCAACCAAAGTGGCCTTGGGAGGCGGAGGCAAGAGACTCCCTTGAGCCCAGGAATTGGAGGTTGCTGTGAGCTGCGATGCCACAGCACTCTATCCAGGGTGACAGCTTGAGGCTCTGTCTCAAAAAAAAAAAGAAATGGCTTGAAGGATGAGTTGTAATGAAGAGTTATTATTTGACAAGAATGACACACTTGGTCGGTGCCTGTGCCTCAAGGAGTAGGGTGCCGGCCTCATATACTGGGGGTGGCGGGTTCAAGCCCAGCCCCAGCCAAAACTGCAAAAAAAAAAAGAATGATGCACTTAAAACCCACAGGATACCATAACCATATTAGTTGATCCCAAACCCCAGCTATCACCTAGAATACTATAGACATACTGAATCAGAACTTCTAGTGTTAAAGCCCTGGATTCCTTTTTGGTTTTTTTGAGACATAGTCTCACCCTGTCACCCTTGGTAGAGTGCCATGGTATTATTGTTCACAGTAAACTCAAATTCTTGGGCTTGACCAATCCTCTTGCCTCAGCCTCCTAAGTAGCTGGGGGCTTAGCTAGGACTACAAGCCCCCACCACAATGCCGAGCTAGTTGTTCTATTTTTAGTGGAGACCAGGGTCTTGCTCTGGCTCAGGCTGATCTCAAATTCCTCAACTTAAGCAATCCACCCGCCTTGGCCGTGCTAGGATTACAGGCGTAAGCCATGGCACCCCACCCCTGGAATCCTTTCTTTTTCTGAAGTCTTTTATTTTTTTTAGAGACAGAGTCTTACTTTGTCACCCTCGGTAACGTACCATGGCATTACAGCTCACAGCAACCTCCAGTTCTTGGGCTCAGGCGATTCTCTTGTCTCTGCCTTCTGAGTAGCTGGGACTACAGGCACCTGCCACAACACCCGGCTATTTTTTTGTTGCAGTTTGGCCAGGGCCGAGTTTGAACCCACCGCCCTCGGTATATGGGGCCCGTGCCCTACTCACTGAGCCACAGGCGCCACCCTGGAATCCATTTTTAATGGTTCTGATGTATAATTAAGTTTGGAAACAACTGATTAAGTACACATTCCTGTATATTTGTAAATACCCAACTACATTTTAGTAGTGGGGACACTGACATAGGAGTGACTAACTCCTCATTCATGATAACATAATCTGTCCTATAAATACTAACAGTAATTCCTTGAGCTTCACTTTCTGAAGGTTTTATTTGTTTTGTAAGGACAGAAAATTACTGTGTTCTAATTACGTTCTTCCAACATAGAAAAGTGGGCTTAGCGCCTGTGGCTCAACAGACTAAGGCGCCGGCCATGTACACCTGAGCTGGCAGGTTTGAATCCAGCCCGGGCCCACCAAATAACAATGACGGCTGCAACCAAAACATGGCCAGGGGTTGTGGCAGGCGCCTGTAGTCCCAGCTATTGGGAGGCGGAGGCAGGAGACTCGCTTGAGCCCAGGAATTGGAGGTTGCTGTGAGCTGTGATGCCACAGCTTGAGGCTCTGTCTCTCAAAAAATAAAAAAAAGTGTCCTTGTTTTCTTTCTTTCTTTCTTTTTTATAGAGACAGAGTCTTACTTTATTGACCTTGGTATAGTGCCGTGGCATGACACAGCTCATAGCAACCTCCAACTCCTGGGCTTAGGCAATTCTCTTGTCTCAGTCTCCCAAGTAGCTGGGACTACAGGTGCCTGTCACAATGCCCATCTATTTTTTTTGTTGCAGTTTGGCTGGGGCTGGGTTTGAACCCACTACCCTAGTATATGGGGCTGGTGCCCTACTCACTGAGCCACAGGTACTGCCCTTTGTTTTCTTTTTTTTTTAAATAATAGACTTTTTAGAGCAATTATAGGTTTACAATACAATTAAGCAAATAGTACAAAAAAAATCTCATTTGACAGGCCAGGCATGGTGGCTCACGCCTGTAATCCTAGCACTCTGGGAGGCCGCGGAGGATGGATTGTTTGAGCTCAGGAGTTCGAGACCTGCCTGAACCAGAGTGAGTTGCCCATCTCTAAAAGAAAGAACTGTCAGGTGTTGTGGCAGGCACCTATAGTCTCAGCTATGTGGAAGGCTGAGGCAAGAGGATCACTTGAACCCAAGAATTTGAGGTTGCTATGAGCTATGACGATGCCATGGCACTCTACCCAAGGTGATAAAGTGACACTCTGTCTCAAAAAAAAAAAAATCTCATTTGAGTATCCCTACCAACTACTCCTAGAATCAGTGTTAGGATGAAAGTCAGAATGACATTTTCACAGTGACAGGTCTGTATCCTTTTCAACTAACCATACATACCGTTCTTGAACAACTTTGGAATAAGCCCCAGTATTCAGTGTTTTTCTGATGAAGTCACAGAAGTGAGAGGTCTCTCCCGGGCATCGAGGGATTCCAAAAACACCTGCAGTAGTAAACAAATATCCCTTCCTTTAATAATCGTGTACTGAATACCTACTATGTGCAAAGTAATATGAAAAACAAAACCAGCAGGACTAAATCCTCATCTCATTCATTTACTCTTTATGAAAATAAAGCATAGAGAACCAGTCCTACAACCAGCTTCCTCCTGATGCTCCCACACTCTCTTCTGCCTGATGACCCACACACCCTCTCACCCCTGGGGAGCTACTACCTCGCCTTTGTATCAGATGGCTGGACCCACTCCCATCTCTCGAGTCTTAGGTGAGACTCTCAAACAGTGCCCACCTGCATTCCTCTCCCTCCCCCCGTTATATTTCACCCTCAGCATCCTCATCAGTAAGACCGTTCCAAGTACCAGGCACAGTTCTCAGCATACATTGACAACAATTAATTTAATCCTCACAGCCACCTGGTGGAGTAGATGATCATTACTTAGCCTCCACCACTGATAGGAAACTTTAAAACAGAGAGGTTAGGGCAGCACCTGTGGATCATCAAGTAGGGCGCCGGCCCCATATACTGAAGGTGGGGGGTTTAAACTCGGCCTCGAGCTGAACTGCAAAAACAGAAAAATAGCCGGGTGTTGTGGCAGGCACCTGTAGTCCCAGCTATTCAGGAGGCTGAGGCAAGAGAATCGCCTAAGCCCAGGAGTTGAAGGTTGCTGAGCTGTTTGGTGAGCTGTGTGACGCCACGGAACTCTACCAAGGGCAATAAGACTCTGTCTCAACAACAACAACAAAAAACAGGTTAAATACCTTGTCTAATAACGTTAGACAAGGAGGGACAGAGCCAGGGTGTGGGCTCTGGAGCCAGGCAGTCCACCTTTAACCAGTACAACTAGTCTGTCCCTCAAACAATCACCTGCTTTGGTTTTTTTTAATTTTTATTTTTTAAGAGTCTTGAGTCTTGCTACTGTTGTCCAGGCTGGAGTGCAATGGCTATTCACAGCTGCAATCAAAGCTCACTGTAGCCCTGAACTCTTGGGCTGAAGCAATCCTCCTGGCGTGGCCTCCTGAGTAGCTGGGACCTCAGGCATGTGCCACTGCATCTAGATTTTTTTTTTTAATCAGAGTTACCATTATCTGTACCTAACTTTTTGTTTACCTGTTTCATATCTATTCTTCCACTCAAATGGAAGTTTCATGAAGGCTGAGACCCTGTATGTCTTGCTCCTGGCACATAATAGGTTGTCAATAAATTTTTTTTTTTTTTTTTGAGACAGAGTCTCAAGCTGTTGCCCTAGGGAGAATGCCATGGCATCATCATAGCTCACAGCAACCTCCCACTCTTGGGCTTAACCACTCCTCTTACCTCAGTTCTTCTATTTTTAGTAGAGACGGGGCTCACTCTTGCTCAGGCTGGTCTCAAACTCAGGGGCTCAAGCAATCTACCTGCATTGGCCTCCCAGAGTGCTAGGAGGACAGGTGCAAGCCACCATGCCCAGCCAATAAATATTTATTGAATGGATGAATAATAAAGGTATTTTATCAATTTACACTTCTTTTTTTTTTAGACAGTTTCACTCTGTTGCTTTAAGCTAGAGTACCATAGTGTCAGCCTAGTTAATGGCAACCTCAAACTCCTGTCTTCAAGTGATTCTCTTACCTCAGCCCCCCAAGTAGCTGGGACTATAGGTACCCACCACAAGGCCTGGCTAATTTTTCTATTTTTATTAGAGATGAGTGGTCTCACTTGCTCAGGGTGAGACCACTTACTCAGGGTGACCTCAAACTCCTGAGCTCAAGGGATTGTCCTACCTTGCCTCCCAGACTGTTAGGATTATCAGCATGAGTCAGCATACCTAACCAACACTTACACTTTTTATTTTTTTTTTTTGAGACAGAGCCTCAAGCTGTCACCCTGGATAGAGTGCCATGGCACCACAGCTCACAGCAACCTCCAATTCCTGGGCTCAAGCGAGTCTCCTGCCTCCGCCTCCCAAGTAGCTAGGACTACAGGCGCCCGCCACAACGCCTGGCCATTTTTTGGTTGCAGCTGTCATTGTTGTTTGGCGGGCCCAGGCTGGATTTGAACCTACCAGCTCAGGTGTACGTGGCTGGCATCTTAGCCCATTGAGCCACAGGCACCGAGCCAACACTTACACTTTTTCAAAGTATTTTCCTACCTATAATTTCACTTCATTCTGAAAAATTCCTGGAATAGGTAGGGCCATATTTAAGTTTCTTTCATCTAGGAGAAGGACCCAGAATACCAAAGTACATGCCCATAAGAAACAGTTAATTGGGGCTTGGCACCCATAGCTCAGTGGCTAGTGCGCCAGCCACATACACTGGGGCTGGCAGGTTCAAACCCAGGCCAGGCCTGCCAAACAACAATGACAACTACAACAAACAAATAGCTGTGCGCTGTGACAGATACCTGTAGTCCCAGCTACTTGAGAGGCTGAGACAAGAGAATCACTTGAGCCCAAGAGTTTGAGGTTGCTGTGAGCTATGATGCCACTTACTCTACTGAGGGTGACATAATGAGACTCTGTCTCAAAAAAAAAAGAAGGGTGGCACCTGTGGCTCTAAGGAGTAGGGCGCTGGCCCCATATACCAGAGGTGGCGGGTTCAAACCCCACCCAGGTCAAAAACTGCAAAAAAAAAGAAAAGAACAGAAAGAAAGAAAGAAACAGAAACAGTTACTTGGGCGAATTTAGGTTTCCTCATTATAAGGAGAATCCTTCTGCTTGTACACTATACCAGCTAACAGCTATATCCATCACAATAGAGAGAAAATTCTATTCCAAAGATATATCCTTCTTTTTTGAGATACAGTCTCAAGCTGTTGCCTTGGGTAGAGTGCTGTGGCATCGTAACTCATAGCAACTTCCAACTCTTGGGCTCAAGTGATCCTCTTGCCTCAGTTTTTCTTTTTTTAGTAGAGAAGGAGTCTTGCTCTTGCTCAGGCTGGTCTCGAACTCATGAACTCAAGCAATCCACCCACCTCTGCCTCCCAGAGTGCTAGGATATAAGCATGAGCCACCACGCCCAGCACAAAGATATATCCTTCTCCCAAAGTATATAATTCTGCCTAAACAGAAAACCTGCTATTTCTCAAAGGGTTTAATCTCTACTATTAAATCAATAGACAAAAGAGCTTATGCACAATTTTTTGCCTGAGCTAAATTCAACAGGATATCACCAATAAGAGAAAACAGGAAAGGTCATTAGATATTCCTATCTCGGCTTGGCACCTGTGGCTCAGCGGGCTAAGGCACCAGCTACATACACCTGAGCTGGCGGGTTCAAATCCAGCCTGGGCCCGCCAAACAACAATGACGGCTGCAACCAAAAAATGGCTGGGCATTGTGGTGGGCGCCTGTAGTCCCAGCTACTTGGGAGGCAGAGACAGGAGACTCGCTTGAGCCCAGGAATTGGAGGTGCTGTGAGCTGTGATGTCACTGCACTCTATCCAGGTTGACAGCTTGAGGCTCTGTCTCAAAAAAAAAAAAAAAAAAAAAGATATTCCTATCTCCTCAACCACCACCCCATACGGCTATAACTGTCTCACCTCTATGAAATCATGTCAATTAAACTAGAGAGGCATGGATAGCAACCTAATGATTCACCGTGTTCAGGCCTCTCAAATCCTAAGTCTCTTCCTATGTCTTCATTAATCCTGGCTAGTTTTTTTATAAGCTAGAGAAACAAGATCTTACACAGATGGCTGATTTCTTATGCAAAGAAAGCTGCTTGATTTTTAAAAATCAAGTACTCATGTGGGTTAGAATAGAGAAAAAGGAAGCAAAGGAGGCCAAAGTTACCTTGATGTTGTCCCCCAACTGAGATCAGATTAATCATAGGAGGTGACGGACACCGCTGAGCCACTGCCCTCCTGTGGAAATACGGGGTTATCAGTTCCAACTGTCACATGGAAATGTATCAT
This sequence comes from Arctocebus calabarensis, assembly GCA_963573935.1. Lineage (NCBI taxonomy): Eukaryota > Metazoa > Chordata > Mammalia > Primates > Lorisidae > Arctocebus > Arctocebus calabarensis. The sequence continues at coordinate 1,095 of CAUYON010011946.1, read as the reverse complement.
CCACAATTAGCATCACAGTTTAAGCTATTAATCCTCTGGGGTTCCCCCAAAACCACAGAATTTCAGGATTTTCCTCTGATATAGCCAAACACAAATATTTAAATTTTCATAGAAAATAAATTAAGTTCCACAACGCTTCTCACATGGGACCATTTTAGAAAATTTCCCTTCCAAGACAGGTGACGATATTGAAATAATTAGAGGAGTGGATTTATCTGAATAAAAGAGAAAAAAATTGACTCAGTGCCTGCAACTCAAGTGGCTAGGGCGCTGGCCACCTACACCAGAGCTGGTAGGTTTGAATCCAGCCCAGGGCTGCCAAACAATGACAGCTACAACCAAAAAATGGCCAGGCGTTGTGGCAGGTGCCTGTAGTCCCAGCTACTTGGGAGGCAGAGGCAAGAGAATCACTTGAGCCCAGGAGCTGGAGGTTGCTGTGAGCTGTGATGCCACAGCACTCTACCCAGGGCAACAGCTTAAGGCTCTGTCTTACAAAAAAGAGTAAAAACTCAATTCCATGTAAATGGTAAGATATAACAAAAAGGGACTTACAGAAATTGGCCTCCCTGGGAGAATCCCATCGCATTGTAGCCGTGCTGCAATTTTGGATCCTTAGCAAGAATCTGACACACTGTAGTTACTTGGAAGTTGACATTCAAGAAGAAGCTGTTCTCTATATCCTAAAAAAGGAGCCACCAAGAAATGAAAGGATGTGACTGTAAACAACGATACCTTCTGTAAAAGGTAAACTTATTGAGGTTGGTATCTTCCCATAAGCCACACAAGCAGGAAAATGTCATTGTATAATTTGCTGCTAAAAACACAAGGTAAGGGCAGTGCCTGTGGCTCATCGAGTAGGGCTCCGGCCCTATACACCAAAGGTGGCGGGTTCAAACCCAGCCCTGGCAGAACTGCAAAAACGAAAATAGCCGGGCGTTGTGGTGGGCGCCTGTAGTCCTAGCTACTCAGGAGGCTGAGGCAAGAGAATCACCTAAGCCTAGGAGTTGGAGGTTGCTGTAAGCTGTGTGACGCCACAGCACTCTACCCAGGGTGACAAAGTGAGACGCTGTCTCTACAAAAAAAAAAAAAAAAAAA